>CAMRHE010000975.1:0-297319 GCA_947044405.1 Leptodactylus fallax | reverse complement strand
AGTATATAGATGTAGTCTAGCACACTATAGTACAGTATATAGATGTAGTCTAGAGTATAGATGTCAGCACACTATAGTACAGTATATAGATGTAGTGCTAGCACACTATAGTACAGTATATAGATGTAGTCTAGCACACTATAGTACAGTATATAGATGTAGTCTAGCACACTATAGTACAGTATATAGATGTAGTGCAGCACACTATAGTACAGTATATAGATGTAGTGCAGCACACTATAGTACAGTATATAGATGTAGTGCAGCACACTATAGTACAGTATATAGATGTAGTGCAGACACTATAGTACAGTATATAGATGTAGTGCTAGCACACTATAGTACAGTATATAGATGTAGTGCAGCACACTATAGTACAGTATATAGATGTAGTCTAGCACACTATAGTACAGTATATAGATGTAGTCTAGCACACTATAGTACAGTATATAGATGTAGTGTAGCACACTATAGTACAGTATATAGATGTAGTCTAGCACACTATAGTACAGTATATAGATGTAGTCTAGCACACTATAGTACAGTATATAGATGTAGTGCTAGCACACTATAGTACAGTATATAGATGTAGTGCTAGCACACTATAGTACAGTATATAGATGTAGTGCAGCACACTATAGTACAGTATATAGATGTAGTCTAGCACACTATAGTACAGTATATAGATGTAGTGCTAGCACACTATAGTACAGTATATAGATGTAGTCTAGCACACTATAGTACAGTATATAGATGTAGTCTAGCACACTATAGTACAGTATATAGATGTAGTTAGCAGACACTATAGTACAGTATATAGGGCAGTATATAGATGTAGTGAACACCACTATAGTACAGTATATAGATGTAGTCTAGCACACTATAGTACAGTATATAGATGTAGTGCTAGCACACTATAGTACAGTATATAGATGTAGTGCAGCACACTATAGTACAGTATATAGATGTAGTCTAGCACACTATAGTACAGTATATAGATGTAGTGAGCACACTATAGCACACTATATGGTACAGTATATAGATAGTATATAGATGTAGTCTAGCACACTATAGTACAGTATATAGATGTAGTTGAGCACACTATAGTACAGTATATAGATGTAGTGCTAGCACACTATAGTACAGTATATAGATGTAGTCTAGCACACTATAGTACAGTATATAGATGTAGTGCAGCACACTATAGTACAGTATATAGATGTAGTCTAGCACACTATAGTACAGTATATAGATGTAGTCTAGCACACTATAGTACAGTATATAGATGTAGTGCAGCACACTATAGTACAGTATATAGATGTAGTGCAGCACACTATAGTACAGTATATAGATGTAGTGCTAGCACACTATAGTACAGTATATAGATGTAGTCTAGCACACTATAGTACAGTATATAGATGTAGTGTAGCACACTATAGTACAGTATATAGATGTAGTCTAGCACACTATAGTACAGTATATAGATGTAGTGCAGCACACTATAGTACAGTATATAGATGTAGTGTAGCACACTATAGTACAGTATATAGATGTAGTCTAGCACACTATAGTACAGTATATAGATGTAGTGTAGCACACTATAGTACAGTATATAGATGTAGTGCAGCACACTATAGTACAGTATATAGATGTAGTGCAGCACACTATAGTACAGTATATAGATGTAGTCTAGCACACTATAGTACAGTATATAGATGTAGTCTAGCACACTATAGTACAGTATATAGATGTAGTGTAGCACACTATAGTACAGTATATAGATGTAGTGTAGCACACTATAGTACAGTATATAGATGTAGTCTAGCACACTATAGTACAGTATATAGATGTAGTGCAGCACACTATAGTACAGTATATAGATGTAGTCTAGCACACTATAGTACAGTATATAGATGTAGTGCTAGCACACTATAGTACAGTATATAGATGTAGTCTAGCACACTATAGTACAGTATATAGATGTAGTGTAGCACACTATAGTACAGTATATAGATGTAGTCTAGCACACTATAGTACAGTATATAGATGTAGTGCAGCACACTATAGTACAGTATATAGATGTAGTCTAGCACACTATAGTACAGTATATAGATGTAGTCTAGCACACTATAGTACAGTATATAGATGTAGTCTAGCACACTATAGTACAGTATATAGATGTAGTGCTAGCACACTATAGTACAGTATATAGATGTAGTGTAGCACACTATAGTACAGTATATAGATGTAGTGTAGCACACTATAGTACAGTATATAGATGTAGTGCAGCACACTATAGTACAGTATATAGATGTAGTGTAGCACACTATAGTACAGTATATAGATGTAGTGCAGCACACTATAGTACAGTATATAGATGTAGTCTAGCACACTATAGTACAGTATATAGATGTAGTGCTAGCACACTATAGTACAGTATATAGATGTAGTCTAGCACACTATAGTACAGTATATAGATGTAGTCTAGCACACTATAGTACAGTATATAGATGTAGTCTAGCACACTATAGTACAGTATATAGATGTAGTCTAGCACACTATAGTACAGTATATAGATGTAGTCTAGCACACTATAGTACAGTATATAGATGTAGTCTAGCACACTATAGTACAGTATATAGATGTAGTCTAGCACACTATAGTACAGTATATAGATGTAGTCTAGCACACTATAGTACAGTATATAGATGTAGTGCAGCACACTATAGTACAGTATATAGATGTAGTCTAGCACACTATAGTCTTTGGGCACACTATAGTACAGTATATAGATGTAGTCTAGCACACTATAGTACAGTATATAGATGTAGTGCAGCACACTATAGTACAGTATATAGATGTAGTCTAGCACACTATAGTACAGTATATAGATGTAGTGTAGCACACTATAGTACAGTATATAGATGTAGTGCTAGCACACTATAGTACAGTATATAGATGTAGTCTAGCACACTATAGTACAGTATATAGATGTAGTCTAGCACACTATAGTACAGTATATAGATGTAGTGCTAGCACACTATAGTACAGTATATAGATGTAGTCTAGCACACTATAGTACAGTATATAGATGTAGTCTAGCACACTATAGTACAGTATATAGATGTAGTGCAGCACACTATAGTACAGTATATAGATGTAGTCTAGCACACTATAGTACAGTATATAGATGTAGTGTAGCACACTATAGTACAGTATATAGATGTAGTGCAGCACACTATAGTACAGTATATAGATGTAGTGCAGCACACTATAGTACAGTATATAGATGTAGTGCAGACACTATAGTCAGTATATAGATGTAGTGCAGCACACTATAGTACAGTATATAGATGTAGTGCTAGCACACTATAGTACAGTATATAGATGTAGTCTAGCACACTATAGTACAGTATATAGATGTAGTCTAGCACACTATAGTACAGTATATAGATGTAGTGTAGCACACTATAGTACAGTATATAGATGTAGTGCAGCACACTATAGTACAGTATATAGATGTAGTCTAGCACACTATAGTACAGTATATAGATGTAGTGTAGCACACTATAGTACAGTATATAGATGTAGTGCAGCACACTATAGTACAGTATATAGATGTAGTCTAGCACACTATAGTACAGTATATAGATGTAGTGAGCCACTATAGTACAGTATATAGATTTTATTCAGCACACTATAGTACAGTATATAGATGTAGTCTAGCACACTATAGTACAGTATATAGATGTAGTGCAGCACACTATAGTACAGTATATAGATGTAGTAAACTAGACACTATAGTACAGTATATAGATGTAGTCTAGCACACTATAGTACAGTATATAGATGTAGTCTAGCACACTATAGTACAGTATATAGATGTAGTGCTAGCACACTATAGTACAGTATATAGATGTAGTGCAGCACACTATAGTACAGTATATAGATGTAGTCTAGCACACTATAGTACAGTATATAGATGTAGTGCAGCACACTATAGTACAGTATATAGATGTAGTGTAGCACACTATAGTACAGTATATAGATGTAGGGCTAGCACACTATAGTACAGTATATAGATGTAGTCTAGCACACTATAGTACAGTATATAGATGTAGTCTAGCACACTATAGTACAGTATATAGATGTAGTCTAGCACACTATAGTACAGTATATAGATGTAGTGTAGCACACTATAGTACAGTATATAGATGTAGTCTAGCACACTATAGTACAGTATATAGATGTAGTGCAGCACACTATAGTACAGTATATAGATGTAGTCTAGCACACTATAGTACAGTATATAGATGTAGTCTAGCACACTATAGTACAGTATATAGATGTAGTCTAGCACACTATAGTACAGTATATAGATGTAGTGCAGCACACTATAGTACAGTATATAGATGTAGTCTAGCACACTATAGTACAGTATATAGATGTATAGTCTATAGTAGCACACTATAGTACAGTATATAGATGTAGTCTAGCACACTATAGTACAGTATATAGATGTAGTCTAGCACACTATAGTACAGTATATAGATGTAGTGCAGCACACTATAGTACAGTATATAGATGTAGTGCAGCACACTATATAGTAGTACAGTATATAGATGTAGTGCAGCACACTATAGTACAGTATATAGATGTAGTCTAGCACACTATAGTACAGTATATAGATGTAGTCTAGCACACTATAGTACAGTATATAGATGTAGTGCAGCACACTATAGTACAGTATATAGATGTAGTGCAGCACACTATAGTACAGTATATAGATGTAGTGAGCACACTATAGTACAGTATATAGATGTAGTGCAGCACACTATAGTACAGTATATAGATGTAGTGCAGCACACTATAGTACAGTATATAGATGTAGTCTAGCACACTATAGTACAGTATATAGATGTAGTCTAGCACACTATAGTACAGTATATAGATGTAGTGTAGCACACTATAGTACAGTATATAGATGTAGTCTAGCACACTATAGTACAGTATATAGATGTAGTGCTAGCACACTATAGTACAGTATATAGATGTAGTGCAGCACACTATAGTACAGTATATAGATGTAGTGCAGCACACTATAGTACAGTATATAGATGTAGTCTAGCACACTATAGTACAGTATATAGATGTAGTCTAGCACACTATAAGTACAGTATATAGATGTAGTGAGCAGCACACTATAGTACAGTATATAGATGTAGTCTAGCACACTATAGTACAGTATATAGATGTAGTGCAGCACACTATAGTACAGTATATAGATGTAGTGCTAGCACACTATAGTACAGTATATAGATGTAGTCTAGCACACTATAGTACAGTATATAGATGTAGTCTAGCACACTATAGTACAGTATATAGATGTAGTGTAGCACACTATAGTACAGTATATAGATGTAGTGCAGCACACTATAGTACAGTATATAGATGTAGTACTAAGAGCCACTATAGTACGTATATAGATGTAGTCTAGCACACTATAGTACAGTATATAGATGTAGTGCTAGCACACTATAGTACAGTATATAGATGTAGTCTAGCACACTATAGTACAGTATATAGATGTAGTCTAGCACACTATAGTACAGTATATAGATGTAGTGCAGCACACTATAGTACAGTATATAGATGTAGTCTAGCACACTATAGTACAGTATATAGATGTAGTCTAGCACACTATAGTACAGTATATAGATGTAGTCTAGCACACTATAGTACAGTATATAGATGTAGTCTAGCACACTATAGTACAGTATATAGATGTAGTGCAGCACACTATAGTACAGTATATAGATGTAGTCTAGCACACTATAGTACAGTATATAGATGTAGTGGAGCACACTATAGTACAGTATATAGATGTGGTGCAGCACACTATAGTACAGTATATAGATGTAGTGCAGCACACTATAGTACAGTATATAGATGTAGTCTAGCACACTATAGTACAGTATATAGATGTAGTCTAGCACACTATAGTACAGTATATAGATGTAGTGCAGCACACTATAGTACAGTATATAGATGTAGTTAGCACACACACTATAGTACAGTATATAGATGTAGTGTACATTAGCACACTATAGTACAGTATATAGATGTAGTGTAGCACACTATAGTACAGTATATAGATGTAGTGTAGCACACTATAGTACAGTATATAGATGTAGTCTAGCACACTATAGTACAGTATATAGATGTAGTCTAGCACACTATAGTACAGGTATATAGATGTAGTGCAGCACACTATAGTACAGTATATAGATGTAGTCTAGCAGCACACTATAGTACAGTATATAGATGTAGTGCAGCACACTATAGTACAGTATATAGATGTAGTCTAGCACACTATAGTACAGTATATAGATGTAGTGCAGCACACTATAGTACAGTATATAGATGTAGTGCAGCACACTATAGTACAGTATATAGATGTAGTCTAGCACACTATAGTACAGTATATAGATGTAGTCTAGCACACTATAGTACAGTATATAGATGTAGTGTAGCACACTATAGTACAGTATATAGATGTAGTGCTAGCACACTATAGTACAGTATATAGATGTAGTCTAGCACACTATAGTACAGTATATAGATGTAGTCTAGCACACTATAGTACAGTATATAGATGTAGTCTAGCACACTATAGTACAGTATATAGATGTAGTGCAGCACACTATAGTACAGTATATAGATGTAGTGTAGCACACTATAGTACAGTATATAGATGTAGTCTAGCACACTATAGTACAGTATATAGGATGTAGTGTAGCACACTATAGTACAGTATATAGATGTAGTGCTAGCACACTATAGTACAGTATATAGATGTAGTTAACACTATAGTCAGTATATAGAAGGGATTCTAGCACACTATAGTACAGTATATAGATGTAGTGTAGCACACTATAGTACAGTATATAGATGTAGTGTAGCACACTATAGTACAGTATATAGATGTAGTGCAGCACACTATAGTACAGTATATAGATGTAGTCTAGCACACTATAGTACAGTATATAGATGTAGTGCAGCACACTATAGTACAGTATATAGATGTAGTGCAGCACACTATAGTACAGTATATAGATGTAGTGCAGCACACTATAGTACAGTATATAGATGTAGTGTAGCACACTATAGTACAGTATATAGTGTCCTGTACAGTATTAGATGTAGTCTAGCACACTATAGTACAGTATATAGATGTAGTGTAGCACACTATAGTACAGTATATAGATGTAGTGCAGCACACTATAGTACAGTATATAGATGTAGTCTAGGCACACTATAGTACAGTATATAGATGTAGTGTAGCACACTATAGTACAGTATATAGATGTAGTCTAGCACACTATAGTACAGTATATAGATGTAGTCAGCACACTATAGTACAGTATATAGATGTAGTGCTAGCACACTATAGTACAGTATATAGATGTAGTGCAGCACACTATAGTACAGTATATAGATGTAGTCTAGCACACTATAGTACAGTATATAGATGTAGTCTAGCACACTATAGTATGTTACAGTATATAGATGTAGTCTAGCACACTATAGTACAGTATATAGATGTAGTGCAGCACACTATAGTACGTATATAGATGTAGTCTAGCACACTATAGTACAGTATATAGATGTAGTCTAGCACACTATAGTACAGTATATAGATGTAGTCTAGCACACTATAGTACAGTATATAGATGTAGTCTAGCAGACACTATAGTACAGTATATAGATGTAGTGCAGCACACTATAGTACAGTATATAGATGTAGTCTAGCACACTATAGTACAGTATATAGATGAGAGCAGCACACTATAGTACAGTATATAGATGTAGTCTAGCACACTATAGTACAGTATATAGATGTAGTGCAGCACACTATAGTACAGTATATAGATGTAGTCTAGCACACTATAGACGGTGGCACACTATAGTACAGTATATAGATGTAGTGCAGTAGCACACTATAGTACAGTATATAGATGTAGTGCTAGCACACTATAGTACAGTATATAGATGTAGTCTAGCACACTATAGTACAGTATATAGATGTAGTCTAGCACACTATAGTACAGTATATAGATGTAGTCTAGCACACTATAGTACAGTATATAGATGTAGTGTAGCACACTATAGTACAGTATATAGATGTAGTCTAGCACACTATAGTACAGTATATAGATGTAGTCTAGCACACTATAGTACAGTATATAGATGTAGTCTAGCACACTATAGTACAGTATATAGATGTAGTCTAGCACACTATAGTACAGTATATAGATGTAGTCTAGCACACTATAGTACAGTATATAGATGTAGTGCAGCACACTATAGTACAGTATATAGATGTAGTCTAGCACACTATAGTACAGTATATAGATGTAGTGCAGCACACTATAGTACAGTATATAGATGTAGTGCATTAGGTGGCACACTATAGTACAGTATATAGATGTAGTCTAGCACACTATAGTACAGTATATAGATGTAGTGCAGCACTACTATAGTACAGTATATAGATGTAGTCTAGCACACTATAGTACAGTATATAGATGTAGTCTAGCACACTATAGTACAGTATATAGATGTAGTGAGCACACTATAGTACAGTATATAGATGTAGTGTAGCACACTATAGTACAGTATATAGATGTAGTCTAGCACACTATAGTACAGTATATAGATGTAGTCTAGCACACTATAGTACAGTATATAGATGTAGTGCTAGCACACTATAGTACAGTATATAGATGTAGTCTAGCACACTATAGTACAGTATATAGATGTAGTGCAGCACACTATAGTACAGTATATAGATGTAGTGCAGCACACTATAGTACAGTATATAGATGTAGTGCAGCACACTATAGTACAGTATATAGATGTAGTGCAGCACACTATAGTACAGTATATAGATGTAGTGCAGCACACTATAGTACAGTATATAGATGTAGTCTAGCACACTATAGTACAGTATATAGATGTAGTCTAGCACACTATAGTACAGTATATAGATGTAGTGCAGCACACTATAGTACAGTATATAGATGTAGTGCAGCACACTATAGTACAGTATATAGATGTAGTCAGCAGCACACTATAGTACAGTATATAGATGTAGTGCAGCACACTATAGGGGGTACAGCCCTTGGTATATAGATGTAGTCTAGCAGCACACTATAGTACAGTATATAGATGTAGTCTAGCACACTATAGTACAGTATATAGATGTTGGGCAGCACACTATAGTACAGTATATAGATGTAGTGCAGCACACTATAGTACAGTATATAGATGTAGGGCAGCACACTATAG
Source organism: Leptodactylus fallax (assembly GCA_947044405.1). Taxonomy (NCBI): domain Eukaryota; kingdom Metazoa; phylum Chordata; class Amphibia; order Anura; family Leptodactylidae; genus Leptodactylus; species Leptodactylus fallax. Next base: position 287,968 of record CAMRHE010000975.1, on the reverse strand, counting down.
TACAGTATATAGATGTAGTCTAGCACACTATAGTACAGTATATAGATGTAGTGCAGCACACTATAGTACAGTATATAGATGTAGTGCAGCACACTATAGTACAGTATATAGATGTAGTGCAAGCACACTATAGTACAGTATATAGATGTAGTCTAGCACACTATAGTACAGTATATAGATGTAGTCTAGCACACTATAGTACAGTATATAGATGTAGTGCAGCACACTATAGTACAGTATATAGATGTAGTCTAGCACACTATAGTACAGTATATAGATGTAGTGCAGCACACTATAGTACAGTATATAGATGTAGTCTAGCACACTATAGTACAGTATATAGATGTAGTGTAGCCACTATAGTACAGTATATAGATGTAGTCTAGCACACTATAGTACAGTATATAGATGTGTGGGCAGCACACTATAGTACAGTATATAGATGTGGTGCAGCACACTATAGTACAGTATAGTGTAGTCTAGCCACTGTACAGTATAGAGGAGGGCTAGCACACTATAGTACAGTATATAGATGTAGTCTAGCACACTATAGTACAGTATATAGATGTGGTGCAGCACACTATAGTACAGTATATAGATGTGGTGCAGCACACTATAGTACAGTATATAGATGTGGTGCAGCACACTATAGTACAGTAGCAGCCACTCATACAGTATAACACATTATAGTACAGTATAGATAAGTACAGCACACTATAGTACAGTATACATTTAGTACAAATCACTATAGTTTTGGAGAGAGTGTAGTTGGCAGACTATAAGTAGGAGCCGTGGTCATAGTCCAGGGAGAAGAGGCGCGGTAAGAAAAGCGGGATCCGCAGCAGAGAAAGTGCTTACTCCTCTGCTTTCTCCTCCCCGCTTTTCTTATTGCGCCCCTACTCCCTGGACTATGACCAAGTAAACGTCTGATGAAGGTCTATTGGCCGAATACGTTTACACCTCTACATTGCTTATTTGGATTATACCACTTACTAACTCGGAATCACTATATGTTCTGACCTACAGTAATGACCTACTTGGATGTATTACCATAATCTCCATATACACCTATTCCACGAGTAAGAAACATTATTACTGCACTCACTATAGTTTGGTATACATTAGTACAGCACACTACAGTGTACAGCAGGCGTGTAATATAAGGTTCTGCAGCAGCCGAGTCTTGTGCATGGAGAATTCAGTTACTTACCTGGGTACAGTAGGCATGGGCACCAATAAGGCAGTTTGTAGGAACGTCAAAATCCTTCTGAACCCTGCCAAGAGATAGAAGAGAAAACAGTGACATGCTGCAGTGCACAGACCAGAAATATTTATGAGATGTTGCAGTGCACAGGCCAGAAATCAGTGACATGCTGCAGTACACAGGCCAGAAATCAGTGACATGCTGCAGTGCACAGGCCAGAAATCAGTGACATGCTGCAGTGCACAGGCCAGAAATCAGTGACATGCTGCAGTGCACAGACCAGAAATCAGTGACATGCTGCAGTGCACAGACCAGAAATCAGTGACATGCTGCAGTGCACAGACCAGAAATCAGTGACATGCTGCAGTGCACAGACCAGAAATCAGTGACATGCTGCAGTGCACAGACCAGAAATCAGTGACATGCTGCAGTGCACAGACCAGAAATCACTGAGATGTTGCAGCTCGCAGACCAGAAATCAGTGACATGCTGCAGTGCGCAGACCAGAAATATTTATGAGATGCTGCAGTGCACAGACCAGAAATCAGTGACATGCTGCAGTGCACAGACCAGAAATCAGTGACATGCTGCAGTGCACAGACCAGAAATCAGTGACATGCTGCAGTGCACAGACCAGAAATCAGTGACAAGCTGCAGTGCACAGACCAGAAATCAGTGACATGCTGCAGTGCACAGACCAGAAATCAGTGACATGCTGCAGTGCACAGACCAGAAATCAGTGACATGCTGCAGTGCACAGACCAGAAATATTTAGTGAGATCCTGCAGTGCACAGTCCAGAAATCAGTGACATGCTGCAGTGCACAGACCAGAAATCTAGTGACATACTGCAGTGCACAGACCAGAAATCAGTGACATACTGCAGTGCACAGACCAGAAATCAGTGACATACTGCAGTGCACAGACCAGAAATCAGTGAGATGTTGCAGCGCACAGACCAGAAATCAGTGACATGCTGCAGTGCACAGACCAGAAATCAGTGACATGCTGCAGTGCACAGACCAGAAATCAGTGAGATGCTGCAGTGCACAGGACAGAAAACAGTGAGATGTTGCAGTGCACAGGACAGAAAACAGTGATACATAGGCTGGAAATCAGGGATATGTTGAAGGCTTCTGTATCTTGCCCTTGGAAAGCTGCATGGGCTGATACAGTGACCAGACTGATTGTTGCCTAACTTTTGTAGAGCCCTGAATGGCAAACCTGCCTTGGATGTTTAGCTTCATACTAAGGCTGAGAAGAGTCAGGAGAGTCGGGCGACAACTTTTCTGAGAGGAAAACAGTGGCCACATTGGTTGTCACTAAACCTTCTCATGAAGTGTTAGAACTAACTAACTTCACAGCGGAGCCCCTGGAGAGTTTTGGTGACCCACTGAAGACCACGGGTTACACCTCGTACCAGAGCCCCCGTCCTCCTCATTAATGGCGCCATTACAGCATTGTCTGCCGCACAATCGCTTCCCCTTTAAGGCATCGAGCAGTAAGATAAATCAGAGCTGTCACAAAGATTATGATCTGCCTGACAGGTCGGCGCTGCTGACAAAAGGAGGATATTCTAATGACATGTTTAGCTGTAAACAACGTGGGAAAGGAGCGTCGGCCATCTGCATATTAGATCATCTGCCCCGAGAGGAAGCTGCAATCAGGAGAGCGGCCGAGACCCCACTAGGAAGTGAGAATGGGACAAGCCCCCACCCCAAACTCTGCATATAGTAAGCGTCATTCCACTATGTATCACCCTGATACAATGGCACCCGCCATCACTACTGCACAGAGCCCTGCTGGGTGTGAAATAAATCTACAGAGAACTTTCTACCAGATTTTTGCCTCTTTATTATTGAGACCTTCGTCAGTCTCACGCATGGTGGAAGAGAGCGCGGGATCCCCAGTGATGTGAGATTTCAGTGCAGCGCCCCCCGCCTTGTGGCTATGTGTACTAGTCACACTGCGATGTCTGTGTGCACTCTGCAGACAGGAACCTGGTAAGATTGCAGGAAGGCGCTAAGTAAGTATTCGGTCACTGATAAAGGAGTCCTTCGGTCCTAATCTCTGTGAGGGTGCCTTTACATCAGGTGCATGCTCATGGAGCAGTAGCCACTTGTCGCCAAAACTCCACCCACATGCAGCTATATACAGTGTAATCCCACATTCAATGGCGGCCACATGCAGGGGAGGTTTTGGCCGCAGGCGGTTACCACTCAGTAGGAATACAGCATTAAAGCCCCATACACACAGGACTCCCCCGCATCATAGTGATCTGTAATGCTACTACATCATACAGGGGCTCCGGGTAGCACAGATCACTAAGATGCAGGGTATCCGGGACTCTGTATTCACAGACCCATAGACTATAATGGAGCTCCGTGGTCTGCAAAATGGACAGAAAAACGAATGTCAGTCTGCAGGTGCCCAGGAAAAGAAATAGGTGTGCATGCGGTCCGTAATACATGTCCGCCAAATGAGGAGGTGTGAATAAGGCCTAATATGTGCGACTTATTACTGCAAATAAAACCTGCGTGTAGTTCTTCAGCAAAGAAGTCATGTGTAAGCCCTGCCTGAAGATCTTTGTAAGGCTGCATTCACACCAACCGTCTCGGACGTGAGACTCGGTCCCTGTGGGAGCTGGATTTACCATTATGTACACTATGCTGGGAGAGGGAATCTTAGGGAATACAGGACAGAGGTAGGGACCCCCAGGGAGTACAGGACAGAAGCAGGGACCCCCAGGGAGTACAGGACAGAAGCAGGGACCCCCAGGGAGTACAGGATTGAGGCAGGGACCCCCAGGGAGTACAGGATAGAGGCAGGGACCCCCAGGGAGTACAGGAAATAGGCAGGGACCCCCAGTGAGTACAGGATAGAGGCAGGGACCCCCAGGGAGTACAGGATAGAGGCAGGGACCCCCAGGGAGTACAGGATAGAGGCAGGGACCCCCAGGGAGTACAGGACAGAAGCAGGGATCCCAGGGAGTACAGGATAGAGGCAGGGACCCCCAGGGAGTACAGGACAGAAGCAGGGATCCCAGGGAGTACAGGATAGAGGCAGGGACCCCCCAGGGAGTACAGGATAGAGGCAGGGACCCCCAGGGAGTACAGAACAGAAGCAGAGACCCGCAGTGAGTAACGGACAGAGGCAGGGACCCCCAGTGAGTACAGGACAGAGGCAGGAACCCCTAGTGAGTACAGATGTACTGCTGTGGTTTTGGTGCAATGTATGGCTGCCTGTGGGACCCCAGTGACCAGGGCCGCAGTGATGTTCCCGGACGTCGCCTTCACTTCTCTGACTCCAGATTAGACATTTTCAGTCCCTGTCACATAATCTCTGCAGGTTCAGGCGTTTTTAACCATTTACCAGGTAATTCTGAGAGAATATTAATAATGGACAGTGCTGGTGCCAGGACATAATGAGGGGTGCACTACAAGTACAAGGCTCATGTCCAGTCACTGATCCTCCGGGCACCAGCAAGAAGGAAGCCGGGCATGTGGGCAACTGTGTAATGTGCAAAGGGTTAAAATGTTCCAGGTTCTTTGACAAAATGAAAGTAATAAATAATGTTATTACCTCCCGGCTCAGGGGAGAACTGGACTGTGATAGTGGGGACAAGTAACCTAAAATATACTGACCGGGGGCCAAGTAACCTAAAATATACTGACCGGGGGCCAAGTAACCTAAAATATACTGACCGGGGGCCAAGTAACCTAAAATATACTGACCGGGGGCCAAGTAACCTAAAATATACTGACCGGGGGCCAAGTAACCTAAAATATACTGACCGGGGGCCAAGTAACCTAAAATATACTGACCGGGGGCCAAGTAACCTAAAATATACTGACCGGGGGCCAAGTAACCTAAAATATACTGACCGGGGGCCAAGTAACCTAAAATATACTGACCGGGGGCCAAGTAAACAGAGAGACCGGAACATAGTGCGGAGAGTGAAGAAAAGAAAGAGGTAGCAATACAGGATAAGTAATGTAATGTATGTACACAATGACTGCACAAGCAGAATAGTGAGTGCAGCTCTGGAGTATAATACAGGATGTAACTCAGGATCAGTACAGGATAAGTAATGTAATGTATGTACACAGTGACTGCACCAGCAGAATAGTGAGTGCAGCTCTGGAGTATAATACAGGAGGTAACTCAGGATCAGTATAGGTTAATGTAATGTATGTACACAGTGACTGCACCAGCAGAATAGTGAGTGCAGCTCTGGAGTATAATACAGGATGTAACTTAGGCTCAGTACAGGATAAGTAATGTAATGTATGTACACAATGACTGCACAAGCAGAATAGTGAGCGCAGCTCTGGAGTATAATACAGGATGTAACTCAGGATCAGTACAGGATAAGTAATGTAATGTATGTACACAGTGACTGTACCAGCAGAATAGTGAGCGCAGCACTGGAGTATAATACAGGATGTAACTCAGATCAGTACAGGATAAGTAATGTAATGTATGTACACAGTGACTGTACCAGCAGAATAGTGAGTGCAGCTCTGGAGTATAATACAGGATGTAACTCAGGATCAGTACAGGATAAGTAATGTAATGTATGTACACAGTGACTGTACCAGCAGAATAGTGAGCGCAGCTCTGGAGTATAATACAGGATGTAACTCAGGATCAGTACAGGATAAGTAATGTAATGTATGTACACAGTGACTGCACCAGCAGAATAGTGAGTGCAGCTCTGGAGTATAATACAGGATATAACTCAGGATCAGTACAGGATAAGTAATGTAATGTATGTACACAGTGACTGCACCAGCAGAATAGTGAGCGCAGCTCTGGAGTATAATACAGGATGTAACTCAGGATCAGTACAGGATAAGTAATGTAATGTATATACAGTGACTGCACCAGCAGAATAGTGAGTGCAGCTCTGGAGTATAATACAGGATGTAACTCAGGATCAGTACAGGATAAGTAATGTAATGTATGTACACAGTGACTGCACCAGCAGAATAGTGAGCGCAGCTCTGGAGTATAATACAGGATGTAACTCAGGATCAGTACAGGATAAGTAATGTAATGTATGTACACAGTGACTGTACCAGCAGAATAGTGAGCGCAGCTCTGGAGTATAATACAGGATAAGTAATGTAATGTATGTACACAGTGACTGCACCAGCAGAATAGTGAGTGCAGCTCTGGAGTATAATACAGGATGTAACTCAGGATCAGTACAGGATAAGTAATGTAATGTATGTACACAGTGACTGCACCAGCAGAATAGTGAGTGCAGCTCTGGAGTATAATACAGGATATAACTCAGGATCAGTACAGGATAAGTAATGTAATGTATGTACACAGTGACTGTACCAGCAGAATAGTGAGTGCAGCTCTGGAGTATAATACAGGAGGTAACTCAGGATCAGTACAGGATAAGTAATGTAATGTATGTACACAGTGACTGTACCAGCAGAATAGTGAGCGCAGCTCTGAAGTATAATATAGGATGTAACTCAGGATCAGTACAGGATAAGTAATGTAATGTATGTACACAGCGACTGCACCAGCAGAATAGTGAGCGCAGCTCTGGAGTATAATACAGGATGTAACTCAGGATCAGTACAGGATAAGTAATGTAATGTATGTACACAGTGACTGTACCAGCAGAATAGTGAGCGCAGCTCTGGAGTATAATACAGGATAAGTAATGTAATGTATGTACACAGTGACTGCACCAGCAGAATAGTGAGTGCAGCTCTGGAGTATAATACAGGATGTAACTCAGGATCAGTACAGGATAAGTAATGTAATGTATGTACACAGTGACTGTACCTGCAGAATAGTGAGCGCAGCTCTGGAGTATAGTACAGGATGTAACTCAGGATCAGTACAGGATAAGTAATGTAATGTATGTACACAGTGATTGCACCAGGAGAATAGTGAGTGCAGCTCTGGAGTATAATACAGGATGTAACTCAGGATCAGTACAGGATAAGTAATGTAATGTATGTACACAGTGACTGTACCTGCAGAATAGTGAGTGCAGCTCTGGAGTATAATACAGGATAAGTAATGTAATGTATGTACACAGTGACTGCACCAGCAGAATAGTGAGCGCAGCTCTGGCGTATAATACAGGATAAGTAATGTAATGTATGTACACAGTGACTGCACCAGCAGAATAGTGAGCGCAGCTCTGGAGTATAATACAGGATGTAACTCAGGATCAGTACAGGATAAGTAATGTAATGTATGTACACAGTGACTGCACCAGCAGAATAGTGAGTGCAGCTCTGGAGTATAATACAGGATGTAACTCAGGATCAGTACAGGATAAGTAATGTAATGTATGTACACAGTGACTGCACCAGCAGAATAGTGAGCGCAGCTCTGGAGTATAATACAGGATGTAACTCAGGATCAGTACAGGATAAGTAATGTAATGTATGTACACAGTGACTGTACCAGCAGAATAGTGAGCGCAGCTCTGGAGTATAATACAGGATAAGTAATGTAATGTATGTACACAGTGACTGCACCAGCAGAATAGTGAGTGCAGCTCTGGAGTATAATACAGGATGTAACTCAGGATCAGTACAGGATAAGTAATGTAATGTATGTACACAGTGACTGTACCAGCAGAATAGTGAGCGCAGCTCTGGAGTATAATACAGGATAAGTAATGTAATGTATGTACACAGTGACTGCACCAGCAGAATAGTGAGTGCAGCTCTGGAGTATAATACAGGATGTAACTCAGGATCAGTACAGGATAAGTAATGTAATGTATGTACACAGTGACTGTACCTGCAGAATAGTGAGTGCAGCTCTGGAGTATAATACAGGATAAGTAATGTAATGTATGTACACAGTGACTGCACCAGCAGAATAGTGAGCGCAGCTCTGGAGTATAATACAGGATAAGTAATGTAATTTATGTACACAGTGACTGCACCAGCAGAATAGTGAGCGCAGCTCTGGAGTATAATACAGGATGTAACTCAGGATCAGTACAGGATAAGTAATGTAATGTATGTACACAGTGACTGCACCAGCAGAATAGTGAGTGCAGCTCTGGAGTATAATACAGGATGTAACTCAGGATCAGTACAGGATAAGTAATGTAATGTATGTACACAGTGACTGTACCTGCAGAATAGTGAGTGCAGCTCTGGAGTATAATACAGGATAAGTAATGTAATGTATGTACACAGTGACTGTACCAGCAGAATAGTGAGCGCAGCTCTGGAGTATAATATAGGATAAGTAATGTAATGTATGTACACAGTGACCGCACCAGCAGAATAGTGAGCGCAGCTCTGGAGTATAATACAGGATGTAACTCAGGATCAGTACAGGATAAGTAATGTAATGTATGTACACAGTGACTGCACCAGCAGAATAGTGAGCGCAGCTCTGGAGTATAATACAGGATAAGTAATGTAATGTATGTACACAGTGACTGTACCTGCAGAATAGTGAGTGCAGCTCTGGAGTATAATACAGGATAAGTAATGTAATGTATGTACACAGTGACTGTACCAGCAGAATAGTGAGCGCAGCTCTGGAGTATAATATAGGATAAGTAATGTAATGTATGTACACAGTGACTGTACCAGCAGAATAGTGAGTGCAGCTCTGGAGTATAATACAGGATGTAACTCAGGATCAGTACAGGATAAGTAATGTAATGTATGTACACAGTGACTGTACCAGCAGAATAGTGAGTGCAGCTCTGGAGTATAATACAGGATATAACTCAGGATCAGTACAGGATAAGTAATGTAATGTATGTACACAGTGACTGCACCAGCAGAATAGTGAGCGCAGCTCTGGAGTATAATACAGGATAAGTAATGTAATGTATGTACACAGTGACTGTACCTGCAGAATACTGAGTGCAGCTCTGGAGTATAATACAGGATAAGTAATGTAATGTATGTACACAGTGACTGTACCAGCAGAATAGTGAGCGCAGCTCTGGAGTATAATATAGGATAAGTAATGTAATGTATGTACACAGTGACTGTACCAGCAGAATAGTGAGTGCAGCTCTGGAGTATAATACAGGATGTAACTCAGGATCAGTACAGGATAAGTAATGTAATGTATGTACACAGTGACTGTACCAGCAGAATAGTGAGTGCAGCTCTGGAGTATAATACAGGATGTAACTCAGGATCAGTACAGGATAAGTAATGTAATGTATGTACACAGTGACTGCACCAGCAGAATAGTGAGCGCAGCTCTGGAGTATAATACAGGATATAACTCAGGATCAGTACAGGATAAGTAATGTAATGTATGTACACAGTGACTGTACCAGCAGAATAGTGAGCGCAGCTCTGGAGTATAATACAGGATGTAACTCAGGATCAGTAATGTAATGTATGTACACAGTGACTGTACCAGCAGAATAGTGAGCACAGCTCTGGAGTATAATACAGGATGTAACTCAGGATCAGTACAGGATAAGTAATGTAATGTATGTACACAGTGACTGCACCAGCAGAATAGTGAGTGCAGCTCTGGAGTATAATACAGGATGTAACTCAGGATCAGTACAGGATAAGTAATGTAATGTATGTACACAGTGACTGCACCAGCAGAATAGTGAGCGCAGCTCTGGAGTATAATACAGGATGTAACTCAGGATCAGTACAGGATAAGTAATGTAATGTATGTACACAGTGACTGCACCAGCAGAATAGTGAACGCAGCTCTGAAGTATAATACAGGATAAGTAATGTAATGTATGTTCACAGTGACTGTACCAGCAGAATAGTGAGTGCAGCTCTGATGTATAATACAGGATGTAACTCAGGATCAGTACAGGATAAGTAATGTAATGTATGTACACAGTGACTGCACCAGCAGAATAGTGAGCGCAGCTCTGGAGTATAATACAGGATGTAACTCAGGATCAGTACAGGATAAGTAATGTAATGTATGTACACAGTGACTGCACCAGCAGAATAGTGAGCGCAGCTCTGGAGTATAATACAGGATGTAACTCAGGATCAGTACAGGATAAGTAATGTAATGTATGTACACAGTGACTGTACCAGCAGAATAGTGAGCGCAGCTCTGGAGTATAATATATATATCTCAGGATCAGTACAGGATAAGTAATGTAATGTATGTACACAGTGACTGTACCAGCAGAATAGTGAGCGCAGCTCTGGAGTATAATACAGGATGTAACTCAGGATCAGTACAGGATAAGTAATGTAATGTATGTACACAGTGACTGTACCAGCAGAATAGTGAGCGCAGCTCTGGAGTATAATACAGGATAAGTAATGTAATGTATGTACAAAGTGACTGTACCAGCAGAATAGTGAGTGCAGCTCTGGAGTATAATACAGGATGTAACTCAGGATCAGTACAGGATAAGTAATGTAATGTATGTACACAGTGACTGCACCAGCAGAATAGTGAGTACCGTTATGGAGGTACAAAGATCATATCTTTCTCAGGAAACCCTATGATTTTGATAGGAAATATGTAATACTTTACTTCTCCAGTAGGGGTGCTGCAGAGGAGTACTTGCCATATTCCCTCATAGATTACAGTAGATTGCTGGGGGTTCGTGCAGTAGGACTACCTGCGATCACTTTACTGTCTGGTATCCTGTAGACAATGCCCTAATAGCAAGCTAGAAGGGCAAACACGGGACTGCTTTTGTCAGTAACCGCTCCATTTGCAGTACCGACTGGGCAAGCACAGCAGATCACCAATACAGGACCATGTAATATGTGGTGCAGAAAGAAGTTAGCCAGGTGGACAGGCTCGGTAGATCAGAGGGGTTTTGAGGGCTCAAAGATCAGACATTTAAATTTGGGGGAGGGGATTCCACTTTTCATATAATTTAGACAAGACATTACATTTTAGAATATGGTGACCCAATAGTGGCGACATCTATGAGCAGCATTAATAGGACCAGGCTCCTTATTGTGGGCACACCCGGGGGTCACTGATATACAAGTCTCCAATAACCTTGACTTTCCACTTGCTCAGACGGTCAGTGTATCTCCAGGAGCGATGGCGATAACCCTGCAGCTTATTTCCACTCTGGGAGGCCGAGCACTATCTGATACGCACTACTTTCTCATCGTCCGCGGGGTGGCAGCGGGATCTTTAAAGCCCATTATGAGCGGATAATACTGCTGATTAGGAGCTGGCGGGCGAAGCGATAAACAGCCGAGACCTCCCTGACAAGTGGAAAAATGATAAATCCAGGCAAAATCCAAATGTCCTTTCCTGACTTTTCATGTTCTGCCAGAAGTATGTCAGCTATGTAAACACGTCCTGCTGCACAATAGTCGTACCAGAACCTCCCCGGGTACATAGTTCTCCACAGGTCAAACACTCGCACATAGGATCACACATCTCTGCTACACTGAGCGAGCACAAACACCAGCGAGGCCAAATGTACCAGGTAACATCACACGCTGGGGTTTCCTGCCCACAGTAACAGGGCAAACTGCCGTTAAAGGGGTATTTGTATATTAAAAAAAGGATGGCATAGCTATAGGACACGTCATCACTTTATCACTTTACACCTGGTGAGGGAGGGGGACTTTTGGGACCGCCTACTGATCCCGAGGGTGGAGGGGGCTGCGGTGCTGGTGTAGATAGTGCTGCTCCCTTTCTAGGTTTCCTCTGCACAGCGCCAATCCTGGATAAGTGTCCGACCACTGGGACTTCCAGTGATGGGGAGAACAGGAGTCCCCCAGGCCTCCTCCTTGTGAATGGGGCAGCAGTGCGTTTGTATGACCAGCGCTCCATTCACTGCTATAGGGAGATTACAGGCTTGGCAGCCCCATTACAGTAAATGGAGCGCTGGTCATGCGAGTGCACTGGCAATCCATTCACAAGAGTGAGGCACGGAGGACTATCTGTCCTGTTATCCTCATTGCGACCCTGTGGGAACGGGATAAGTGTCCTTAATGGCACAACCCCTTTAAGTGAGTGGGACCAGTCGCTGGACCTCTACATAGCATGTGGCCAGACAACATTGTGCAGGGACTAGTAAAGAAAAGGGTGCGGTGGTGAAGGAGACCTGGTGCCCCTTTATTCTCAGGATCAATGGGGGTTCCACAGGGGAGACCCTCACCGATCATCAAGGGATGGCATCTTAATTAAAGGGGTTGTAGAGTTCACCTTTAGTGATGACCTAACCTCAGAATAGGTCAATAAAAAAAAATCAGTAGAGGTCCGACATCCGGTACTCCCCACTGATCAGCTATCTGAAGGGGCTGCCGCGCTCATGCAAGTGCCGTGAACCCTTCACTGTTGACATCACATGTGGTTTGCTTCATAGTGGCCGCACAATGTCATTACATCATTGTCCCACTTCTATGGGCTGTGATTACATCGCACGGCCACTATAAAACAGATGGCATGTTATGTGAATGAGCCCCTGGAGGCAGCTGATCAGCAGGGGAGTGGAGTGTAGGACCCTTCCCCCCATCTCTCATTGGTGAGCTATCTTGAGGATAGGTTATCAAAAGAAATTTCTGGACAACCCCTTTAAAGTCAGAATGAACCTTTAAGAGGCCTCTTTGGTGTTCATCTTAGCATAATGCAAAGCAAATAGATTCTTCTTTAAAGGGGTTATCCAAGAATTTTATAAATTCCCAGAAGAGGCCGGGGAAGGTAAAACATAAAAATATTCTCTGGGATTTGTCAAATTCCTGGACAACCCCTTTAAATTCACCGGATGAAAACCTGTACTGACCAAATACATCTCACAGCTGAAGGTTTGTTACAATTGTATCCAGTCTAGACAATCCACTGAGAGTTAAACCAGTCTGATCTCATTTTACCAGCACTGATACATTGTAGCGAATCCTCAGGCCAGAAGAGAGATTGCGGATTACTGACAGATTACTGCTGCTGATGAGCTGAGCTCATGGAGGAATGTTAATGCAGCTCTGGATGTGACTGGAGTATCAAACATGAGATCAGCACTAGATGAGTAAAACTGATGTGTAACAAGATGAATCAATATTCTATGTAAGTTATGTATAGATGTAAATGGATGTGTGCGGGTGAACCTGTCCTTAGCGGAAGCCACCGTACTGTAATATGTACAGTATATATTATATATACTCACAGTTCAAATGTTCTGGAGAAGACGACGGAGACCGTCAACAAGATGCACCCGAAGGGACCGTGCTCCAACTGGAAAACAGAATAAGATCAGTCACATTGATGGGGATGTAGTAGGAGGACGACCCCTGCTCATGATCTTATTAGGGGAGGGGATTCCCTTCTATATAACTATATAGAACTATACGTTTCCATGGTTACAGACTACAACTAAATCCTGCAGTCAGGTGTTACTTCCCTCTCATCTATTCTTTATCAGCTACAAAGGGTAGAAAAAGAGGCAGTAAAGAGGCATAATAAGACGATAGCCATTCCCCCCAACCCCCGCATACACATGCATGCTCAGTTTGGCTGTTCATGTGTTCTCAATGGGTATAAGTTGCTGTCAGACACCTCAGGTGGCAGCTTATCTTCCACAGGGGCCAAGTATTGTTAAAAATCTAACATGCCTGCTCCTTCCTTCATCGGTATCCAAACATATTAGATACTGTAAGACCAGACTACTTATAGTGTTTGTAGTCTGTAACCATGGAGACACATAGTTCTGCACAAGAGCTGTAGTCACAAAATTATCTGTCAATAACTAATGAATTACATTCATCCTAAGTATCTGCCTAGTTGCTTCATCTCTTGCACGTCACCTCTGACACCTCATGCCCTGCGTTTCGAGTCCTGTGACCTGGTGACTCCAACATTGACCAGGCAGCAGCCTTCTATGTAATAATGCAGATACGGAGAAGGCTCGCATTCATCATCTGCGGGGGATCGTCACCAATTCATGATGTCTGACTCGTGACTCGGAACGCGCCGGTCACCATAAAGCTCCGCCCCTTTCCTCACAATATCCAGCCTGACATTCTCATATTTACAGGTGACCTATGACCTGCCTATTCCATACCGGCCCATCAGATGACACTGATGGTCTGACACCAAGTAATTCTTCCCGGTCATTCACCTGGCTGATGTTTTGCTGCAGGAAGGACACGAGATCCTCGTATTTTCTGAAGCTGTAGAGGATGAGCTGGAGGAAGAATCAGAATCCACATTAATACAAGGTGACGTGCGACATTCAGAGCTACAACAGCGGTAACACGGGGAGCCTGACGGACCCCATTTTCTATAATGGGATCCATTGTGGTCCGTTCTTTAAAACTGAAATTGCCGGACATAAAAGTCGTACTTGCAGCACTATTTCCTCTGGCGATTTTCAGCGCACACTGCCTTTAGCTACGATCACATCTGTGCTGGAGTCTCATTATAGTCAATGGTGTGTTAGTGCTATTTTGGGGGTCCAACTTTCCATTGTTCCGTTCCTTCGACGGACCAGAACAGCGGATAAGCGGATGCTGGTGTGAACCTAGCGTTAGGGCACGTTCACACCACCATTGTTAGTGTCCATTGTATGAATCCATCAGAAAGTGTTAACAATGGACGCTAACAGATCCGTCAAAAATCTGTGAGAAATCCCATAGATTCCAAAGGGATTTGTTACGTCGTCCATTGTCACCAAATCTGTCACCGGTCCGATATTTTGGCGGAGATAATAACACCGGGGCAGGACTTTTGGCGCCGTTCAAGCTAATGTCTCTGACAGATGTGGATGGTGATAGATGGTACACGGATGACACATACGGATGGTGACGGAGGGCTGCCCTTAACACCGTCCATATTTTTGTCCGTTTTTTTATCTGCACATACTCAGGAAGCAGAACAATATATTTTTTTTCTTTTTAGTAATGTGAACCTAGCCTAAAACAGATGTAAAAGTCATGATGTGAACGGAGCCCAACAAGTAAATGTATAATGTTACTGAACATTGCCCGGCTGCACCTGTACACCCTCCTTACAAAGTACATGTAGCAGAGCTGGGATCTGATTGGCTGATGTTCACGGTACATTTAGTACTAAGACCCTCGTGGCCGCCTAGTTACCAAGACAACCCAATATTAAGTTCTTCCTTGTAGTTTTCCATGGTGCAGCTCTGTCCATGATCTGTATGGGAATATTCCAGGGCGCAGCCCCCCGGCCGGGTTAATAAATATTCATATGTTGTTTGCTTCTTCCCTTGTTTTGCCAACCTCCCACAAGTTTTACACAGGGGTGAACAAAGAAATGTTGATCTGGTGCCCGGAGGAGCTTACCATCAAACATTAGGAGTCTCCAGCCCCCGCTACTATGTGCAGTACAAGAGGCTCTGCTTGGATTTAAAGAGCATTTACCCCCAAAATATAAAAATTGCCGACATACCAGTGTGAAAAGTGTCAGTGCTTGTGAGTGCATTAATGGTGGGGGTGCTGGGCTTCTTATAACATCCGGCTGGTCCTCACACAGCTCTGAGGAGATATTCCTAAATCTCTCTACAGAGTCTACAGCTGGAGGAGAGGGGGCAGGCCATCAAGGATTGCCAGATACAAAGCACGCAATGACCGCCATGTATACAGATCAGGTGGAAATGGCTCTGACCGCTGCAGAACTGCAATGGTCGCCGACTTCTGGATATCTGCAGGAATTACAATGCTCCGTTCCACTCTGATATTTATAGAGCAGGTCCTATCCGGATCAGAACAGAGCCCCCCATTGCAATTAATGGAGCACGAAAGTCATTTGGATATCATCGGAGCGTCATCCGCATGAATTCTGCATCACCACGCATGGCAATGAAATGAAATTCTGTCTGTCTGCTGCCACTAGGGGGAGCCCTTTGTGTACTGTTCGGTATCAGTATACAGTAAGCTCCTGAGCTCTACTAGCTGGAGATGGAGGCAGAACCTTTTATACGGGTTTACCATGACAAGAACTTACTGCATATTCAAAGGATCAATCATAAATGTCTGATAGATACTGGATACACATCCAGGACCTGCACCTATCTCTAAAACTGACCCCCACAGACCTTATCCTGACATGCCTGGTGCCTCTGGCAGCCAAATCCAGGCTGTCGGTGGTGCAGGTGAAGCATTTACACCAGGATGTAAGTGTTATATAAAATGTGGGACTTCATGACCTGCTCAGGGATGACTTGTCAGCTTATGCGTTGTCCTCCTACACATGGCATCTCACTAGAAGAACCTGACTCCATTAAAAAAGTAAAATCCACAGGGAGGTGTCAGTCAGCTGAGTGATGATGTGCCGCAGACAGGCTCCATGCCGTGTGAATGTATAGACTGCAGTGTAGACTCCCACCATAGACTTACACTTTCCAGGATTCCATCAGCTTTATATCTTCCAGCTGGACTGAACTGCTGCGTCCCGGATAACCTGCAAGGTGTGAACAATATCATACCAGTCATCCTGGCATAGAACTCATTACAATAGTCAGTGATTTAAAGGGGTTTTCTGGCCACAAATCCATTTTTTCATACTGAAGGCCTATCTGCAGAATAGGTGATCGGTATGTGATCTGTGTCAGACCCCATCTGTCCCAGTGTCAGACCCCACAGATCACATACTGATGGCCAGAAGGGGCCTCATAGCTGAGTAGAGATCACGCCACCGGTTCTAAAGATATGTACAAAATGGAGGTGTCATGACTTCCCGGGAAATCTATTTCCACTTTTAAAGTGGATCTTTCAGGATTTTAATCCTGAGGACTTGTCCTTAGGATAGGATATCAATATTAGGGGTTTGACTGTTGGCGCCCCCTACCTCATTAAAAAAAAAAGAAAACGAGGGTCCTCCATGGACATATGGGACACGTGCTGCTGCAGGAGCTCCAATGATCAGTGACCCCACAGCCATAAAGCCCCGTATTACACAGACCCCACAGTCTTTTGTCGGCTCACTTCCTTAACATATGGCTGGCATTTCCACTGGAATATATTACTATTATAAAATCCAGACACATTGTGGTGTTCTCCTCTCTCATTCTGAAATACCATGTTAAGGATCAGACACGTGGTGCACATATTTACTTACAACGTGACCACCGCTTCCTTGCTGTTCCCAGCACGCCATAGGATGTCAGCGAGAGCTTTATAAAGGCAGCTTGTCCTGAGAGCGTCCGAGGGCTGCAGAGGGCGGCTGGAAAGACAGAAATGATGCTATCGTAAACCAAGATGGAGGAAAGCTGCACTAAGATTGGTCATAGGATGTCAAATCCATGACAGTCATCTTCTATCTAACGTTGAGAAGCTTATAGGTGTGTGGATGGTACCCATGTACCAGGGAGAAGCGACTGCTGCACAGACATGAGGGTGTAAGAGAGTCTATGGGGCTGTCCACATGTCCTATATGTGGCCGCTCATCACAGATAACTCATGTGCCCCACAGATAAAAATTGGCTGTGAAAGCCGGACAATTTCATCATTTCTTCACTACTGAGATCTGGATAATGTACTTAAAGGGGTTGTCCACTTTTTGGTCAAATGTCAAACATTACTATGTAAGAAGCCAGATACTCACTGCAGGGTCTACCTTAGCCCTAGCCAAGAAGCCCCCGGCCTGTGTCAGACGTACTACTGTAAGCAAGACACACGTCCATAGGGGCTCCAATATGGTGGAGGTGTTCTCTACTGCGCCTGTGCTGGAAGCTTCTCGCTAAGATGCAGATGAAGAATACACACAGCTGCTCCAAGATGGTGGTTACTGAACGTATCCTGTATAGCAGTAGCAGAGGACAACTGCAGCCATCTTGGAGCAGCTATGGATGTGTGGTTTATTTACAGCAATATCCATGTATATAGATGTATATAAATGTACACGTATGTATAATATACATAAACATATTAAGTATAAATAGATATAAATCTATACTCATATATATACATGACATATGCCAATATAAAGGTGTCGCCTGCGGGTTGCACTCGGCATATCTCACCTGACGTCAGACTCCTTTCCAAAGAGGAGATGCTTCAGCACACAAGCCTGGACGGCAGCCAGGACCCCGCAGGGGCCGCCCTATAGGAAAGATTCATAAGGTAAGAAAGTTACTATCCAAAATCAATGAAAATGTAAAATAATGAGCTTCCCCTTCAAGGGGTTAATGTGCGCAGAGCTGCAGTATCAGAGCCCGGCCACTATACTGGGCACAGGGCTATCTCCTACCAGTGATCACTGCAGGGGCAGCTGACTCCCTCTCACTGATCAAAGGATTGGCCATAAATAAGAAAAAATACTGAACAATCCCTTGAATGTAGAAGAATCTGCTCCATAACGGACTGTATCTCACTCACAAACAGTCCCAGGGCCATGCAGGACATACACAGAGAAGTACTGACTTGTACTCAAGTGAGTGAAGTGCTTTGGTTGTGATAGAATGCTACTATTTAGCTCCAGCAACAGACTAAGGCTCTATTCAGACCACATTTTTACATCCATTGAGTAGATCTGTTTAAGAGATGTAAAAAAAAAAAAGACACAAACAGACGGCCATCTATATACATAAAGATCAAGGTTAAAAAAAAAAAGTTTGTCCATTTTTTTGGGATGGAACACAAAAATGTATTATAGCGTTCTTTTGTGTCGGTCACAGAAATGGAGGACTCTGTTTTGATCTCTGTGTAAATGGATGGCCGTCTGTTTGTGTTCGTTTTTTTGCACCTGTTAAACGGATCTGATGTAAAAATCATGATCTGAATTGCGACTAAGAGGGTGTTCACACGACTATTGTCAGAGTCTCTTGTCAGCATCCGTCCGAAAATGGTAACAATGGACACTTAACTTATCTGTCAAAAATCCTTTAAGAATCCCACTCATTTCAATGGGATTTATTCTAATTCAATAAAAACTATTTATTAAAAAAAGTTGTGCCCGGCATCCGCGACCTGCACCGTTATCATGTAATTACATGTGAGTTCGTGAAGGGGTTAAATGTGACAGTCACATGACATTCTGCCGGGGGACATGTCAGTAATTAGCAGTGATGTATCTGCAGGGACTACATGACAGGTGATGATGGGAGTCGTTACATCTAATAGACAGTAATTAGCGCTGAGGCTGATGATGACGGACACATAATGAGTCAGTCGCAGCTCAGATCCAGGCGCCGACCCCTCCGGCCTTGTCCATCAGATGAAACTACAAGTCCCACTGGGGATCTGCAGTCGCATCTTCTTCTTTTTTTTGCAATATGTAAAGACACGTAGAGGCCGGTCCTGGCGCTGCCCCCAATGACCTCAGTATTAGTGCCCCCTGTCCCTCCGGAGAAATGGCCGCTCATGTCCGCTGCCGATCCTTTCATCTCTCCTTCCTGTGTTATGTTGTTTGTGGGATAATACCTTCAAGGCCGCTTCCACTTTACAGGTCATGTGACATTATCGGCAAGCTGAGCTGCAATATCAAGAACAGCCACTATCCAACGAATGGCGCTGTGCTTGATTTTCTGTGTTCAGACTGCAGTGATTACCTGAACACTATGGTCCCTTCAAACAGTCTGACCAGAGTCTAGGTGTCATACCCGCCTTTCCCCCCAATCTTCAATAGATGACCCCTGCTAAGGACAGGTCATCAATGAATAATCCTGGAAGACCCCTTTAAGCTTTATTTCCATAAAACTGAACAGCTCCTTTAAAGGGATGGTCTGGGGAATTTAGCTTAACTTACTTGATCAAACGGACTCTTGACGACGAACCCAGGGGTCCCAGCCTTGTTCTGACCACTGGGTTGCTTTGCCCCCTCCCTCCTCCCTGATCTCACAAGGAGGGAGGTGGCGGAGATACCCGGGGGTCAAAACAGTGGTTCTGATCACAGGACCTGGGGGTCAGAACCAGTCTGTAACCCCCGGGTCTATGAGTCCAAAGGATCAGGTACATTAATATAAACTCTCTGGACAACCCCTTTAAGAGAACTCCAACTCCTGCAGCACCATCATCATCATCATCATCATCAACTAGTAAGTGCGACAGAGGGTAGATAAGGGGCATATAGGGGTAGCTAGAGAGTAGATAAGGGGCCTATAGGGGTATATACCTTTTTCTGTACAAGGCCATACTTCAGGTTCTTGTTGTTACTGTATGTGAAGTTCTGGATCTTCCATTCTTCGCTGAAGCAGCAGAGAGCCGACCCAAAGAGCAGCTTCTTCAGTTGCTGCACCGGAAAGAAAGACGAGGTCAGAGGCAGCAGTCATCATATGTGTACTTAACCAATATTTTTCCCACACCCCCTCATTAAACAGTAGGTGTCAGTCTTCACTGAATTTACAGCATTCTATTCATGCACCAAAAAGCTGAAGATGAACAGACCTAAAGGTTCCTCCAAGTCAGAGGAGTGCAGATTGAGGGGGTCACTATAAATATCAACTTGGGGAGGGTCTCGAGGGTGACCTAAGAGGACATCGCTCTCCTCGCACATACATGTTTATTTTCACACTTACTGTCGCTTGCTGTAGATCTATAGGTTTTCCTTCAGCCTGTACTTTACTCCTCTGGAGGAACGTTGGGATCCTGGCGGCGTCAACCGAGAGCAAATCTTCTTCAACGTCATCTAAGGGTGAGAAGGAAGGAAATAACATGAGAAGACTGGAACTGGACTTTATGTCCGGAAATCTCTGACAGATCAGAACTGGACAGATACAGGATGCAAATGTGAATGTAGCCCTACAGAGGATCAGTATTCTGCATTGCTCCTTCCACCATATACAGCACTCTGTGCTGCTGGAGACCTCGCTCCTCCTACTATATACCAGCCACACCTCTCCTGAAGCACTCTGTGCTGCTGGAGACCTCGCTCCTCCTACTATATACCAGCCACACCTCTCCTGAAGCACTCTGTGCTGCTGGAGACCTCGCTCCTCCTACTATATACCAGCCACACCTCTCCTGAAGCACTCTGTGCTGCTGGAGACCTCGCCCCTCCTACTATATACCAGCCACACCTCTCCTGAAGCACTCTGTGCTGCTGGAGGCCTCGCTCCTCCTACTATATACCAGCCACACCTCTCCTGAAGCACTCTGTGCTGCTGGAGACCTCGCTCCTCCTACTATATACCAGCCACACCTCTCCTGAAGCACTCTGTGCTGCTGGAGACCTCGCCCCTCCTACTATATACCAGCCACACCTCTCCTGAAGCACTCTGTGCTGCTGGAGACCTCGCTCCTCCTACTATATACCAGCCACACCTCTCCTGAAGCACTCTGTGCTGCTGGAGACCTCGCTCCTCCTACTATATACCAGCCACACCTCTCCTGAATCACTCTGTGCTGCTGGAGACCTCGCTCCTCCTACTATATACCAGCCACACCTCTCCTGAATCACTCTGTGCTGCTGGAGACCTCGCTCCTCCTACTATATACCAGCCACACCTCTCCTGAAGCACTCTGTGCTGCTGGAGACCTCGCTCCTCCTACTATATACCAGCCACACCTCTCCTGAAGCACTCTGTGCTGCTGAAGGCCTCGCTCCTCCTACTATATACCAGCCACACCTCTCCTGAAGCACTCTGTGCTGCTGAAGGCCTCGCTCCTCCTACTATATACCAGCCACACCTCTCCTGAATCACTCTGTGCTGCTGAAGGCCTTGCTCCTCCTACTATATACCAGCCACACCTCTCCTGAAGCACTCTGTGCTGCTGGAGACCTCGCTCCTCCTACTATATACCAGCCACACCTCTCCTGAAGCACTCTGTGCTGCTGGAGACCTCGCTCCTCCTACTATATACCAGCCACACCTCTCCTGAAGCACTCTGTGCTGCTGGAGACCTCGCTCCTCCTACTATATACCAGCCACACCTCTCCTGAAGCACTCTGTGCTGCTGGAGACCTCGCTCCTCCTACTATATACCAGCCACACCTCTCCTGAAGCACTCTGTGCTGCTGGAGACCTCGCTCCTCCTACTATATACCAGCCACACCTCTCCTGAAGCACTCTGTGCTGCTGGAGACCTTGTCCTCCTACTATATACCAGCCACACCTCTCCTGAAGCACTCTGTGCTGCTGAAGGCCTCGCTCCTCCTACTATATACCAGCCACACCTCTCCTGAAACACTCTGTGCTGCTGGAGACCTTGTCCTCCTACTATATACCAGCCACACCTCTCCTGAAGCACTCTGTGCTGCTGAAGGCCTTGCTCCTCCTACTATATACCAGCCACACCTCTCCTGAAGCACTCTGTGCTGCTGGAGACCTCGCTCCTCCTACTATATACCAGCCACACCTCTCCTGAAGCACTCTGTGCTGCTGGAGACCTCGCTCCTCCTACTATATACCAGCCACACCTCTCCTGAAGCACTCTGTGCTGCTGGAGACCTCGCTCCTCCTACTATATACCAGCCACACCTCTCCTGAAGCACTCTGTGCTGCTGGAGACCTCGCCCCTCCTACTATATACCAGCCACACCTCTCCTGAAGCACTCTGTGCTGCTGGAGACCTCGCCCCTCCTACTATATACCAGCCACACCTCTCCTGAAGCACTCTGTGCTGCTGGAGACCTCGCTCCTCCTACTATATACCAGCCACACCTCTCCTGAAGCACTCTGTGCTGCTGGAGACCTCGCTCCTCCTACTATATACCAGCCACACCTCTCCTGAATCACTCTGTGCTGCTGGAGACCTCGCTCCTCCTACTATATACCAGCCACACCTCTCCTGAATCACTCTGTGCTGCTGGAGACCTCGCTCCTCCTACTATATACCAGCCACACCTCTCCTGAAGCACTCTGTGCTGCTGGAGACCTCGCTCCTCCTACTATATACCAGCCACACCTCTCCTGAAGCACTCTGTGCTGCTGAAGGCCTCGCTCCTCCTACTATATACCAGCCACACCTCTCCTGAAGCACTCTGTGCTGCTGAAGGCCTCGCTCCTCCTACTATATACCAGCCACACCTCTCCTGAATCACTCTGTGCTGCTGAAGGCCTTGCTCCTCCTACTATATACCAGCCACACCTCTCCTGAAGCACTCTGTGCTGCTGGAGACCTCGCTCCTCCTACTATATACCAGCCACACCTCTCCTGAAGCACTCTGTGCTGCTGGAGACCTCGCTCCTCCTACTATATACCAGCCACACCTCTCCTAAAGCACTCTGTGCTGCTGGAGACCTCGCTCCTCCTACTATATACCAGCCACACCTCTCCTGAAGCACTCTGTGCTGCTGGAGACCTCGCTCCTCCTACTATATACCAGCCACACCTCTCCTGAAGCACTCTGTGCTGCTGGAGACCTCGCTCCTCCTACTATATACCAGCCACACCTCTCCTGAAGCACTCTGTGCTGCTGGAGACCTTGTCCTCCTACTATATACCAGCCACACCTCTCCTGAAGCACTCTGTGCTGCTGAAGGCCTCGCTCCTCCTACTATATACCAGCCACACCTCTCCTGAAACACTCTGTGCTGCTGGAGACCTTGTCCTCCTACTATATACCAGCCACACCTCTCCTGAAGCACTCTGTGCTGCTGAAGGCCTTGCTCCTCCTACTATATACCAGCCACACCTCTCCTGAAGCACTCTGTGCTGCAGGAGGCCTTGCTCCTCCTACTATATACCAGCCACACCTCTCCTGAAGCACTCTGTGCTGCTGGAGGCCTTGCTCCTCCTACTATATACCAGCCACACCTCTCCTGAAGCACTCTGTGCTGCTGGAGACCTTGTCCTCCTACTATATACCAGCCACACCTCTCCTGAATCACTCTGTGCTGCTGGAGGCCTTGCTCCTCCTACTATATACCAGCCACACCTCTCCTGAAGCACTCTGTGCTGCTGGAGACCTTGTCCTCCTACTATATACCAGCCACACCTCTCCTGAATCACTCTGTGCTGCTGGAGGCCTTGCTCCTCCTACTATATACCAGCCACACCTCTCCTGAAGCACTCTGTGCTGCTGGAGACCTTGTCCTCCAACTATATACCAGCCACACCTCTCCTGAAGCACTCTGTGCTGCTGAAGGCCTCGCTCCTCCTACTATATACCAGCCACACCTCTCCTGAAGCACTCTGTGCTGCTGAAGGCCTCGCTCCTCCTACTATATACCAGCCACACCTCTCCTGAAGCACTCTGTGCTGCTGGAGACCTTGCTCCTCCTACTATATACCAGCCACACCTCTCCTGAAGCACTCTGTGCTGCTGAAGGCCTCGCTCCTCCTACTATATACCAGCCACACCTCTCCTGAAGCACTCTGTGCTGCTGGAGACCTCGCTCCTCCTACTATATACCAGCCACACCTCTCCTGAAGCACTCTGTGCTGCTGGAGACCTCGGTCCTCCTACTATATACCAGCCACACCTCTCCTGAAGCACTCTGTGCTGCTGGAGACCTTGCTCCTCCTACTATATACCAGCCACACCTCTCCTGAAGCACTCTGTGCTGCTGGAGACCTCGCTCCTCCTACTATATACCAGCCACACCTCTCCTGAAGCACTCTGTGCTGCTGGAGGCCTCGCTCCTCCTACTATATACCAGCCACACCTCTCCTGAAGCACTCTGTGCTGCTGGAGACCTTGTCCTCCTACTATATACCAGCCACACCTCTCCTGAAACACTCTGTGCTGCTGGAGGCCTTGCTCCTCCTACTATATACCAGCCACACCTCTCCTGAAGCACTCTGTGCTGCTGGAGACCTTGTCCTCCAACTATATACCAGCCACACCTCTCCTGAAGCACTCTGTGCTGCTGAAGGCCTCGCTCCTCCTACTATATACCAGCCACACCTCTCCTGAAGCACTCTGTGCTGCTGAAGGCCTCGCTCCTCCTACTATATACCAGCCACACCTCTCCTGAAGCACTCTGTGCTGCTGGAGACCTTGCTCCTCCTACTATATACCAGCCACACCTCTCCTGAAGCACTCTGTGCTGCTGAAGGCCTCGCTCCTCCTACTATATACCAGCCACACCTCTCCTGAAGCACTCTGTGCTGCTGGAGACCTCGCTCCTCCTACTATATACCAGCCACACCTCTCCTGAAGCACTCTGTGCTGCTGGAGACCTCGGTCCTCCTACTATATACCAGCCACACCTCTCCTGAAGCACTCTGTGCTGCTGGAGACCTTGCTCCTCCTACTATATACCAGCCACACCTCTCCTGAAGCACTCTGTGCTGCTGGAGACCTCGCTCCTCCTACTATATACCAGCCACACCTCTCCTGAAGCACTCTGTGCTGCTGGAGGCCTCGCTCCTCCTACTATATACCAGCCACACCTCTCCTGAAGCACTCTGTGCTGCTGGAGGCCTCGCTCGTCCTACTATATACCAGCCACACCTCTCCTGAATCACTCTGTGCTGCTGGAGGCCTTGCTCCTCCTACTATATACCAGCCACACCTCTCCTGAAGCACTCTGTGCTGCTGGAGACCTTGTCCTCCTACTATATACCAGCCACACCTCTCCTGAAGCACTCTGTGCTGCTGGAGACCTCGCTCCTCCTACTATATACCAGCCACACCTCTCCTGAAGCACTCTGTGCTGCTGAAGGCCTTGTCCTCCTACTATATACCAGCCACACCTCTCCTGAAGCACTCTGTGCTGCTGAAGGCCTTGCTCCTCCTACTATATACCAGCCACACCTCTCCTGAAGCACTCTGTGCTGCTGGAGGCCTTGCTCCTCCTACTATATACCAGCCACACCTCTCCTGAAGCACTCTGTGCTGCTGGAGACCTTGCTCCTCCTACTATATACCAGCCACACCTCTCCTGAAGCACTCTGTGCTGCGGGAGACCTCGCTCCTCCTACTATATACCAGCCACACCTCTCCTGAAGCACTCTGTGCTGCTGGAGACCTCGCTCCTCCTACTATATACCAGCCACACCTCTCCTGAAGCACTCTGTGCTGCTGGAGACCTCGCTCCTCCTACTATATACCAGCCACACCTCTCCTGAATCACTCTGTGCTGCTGAAGGCCTTGCTCCTCCTATTATATACCAGCCACACCTCTCCTGAAGCACTCTGTGCTGCTGGAGACCTCGCTCCTCCTACTATATACCAGCCACACCTCTCCTGAATCACTCTGTGCTGCTGAAGGCCTTGCTCCTCCTACTATATACCAGCCACACCTCTCCTGAAGCACTCTGTGCTGCTGGAGGCCTTGCTCCTCCTACTATATACCAGCCACACCTCTCCTGAAGCACTCTGTGCTGCTGGAGACCTCGCTCCTCCTACTATATACCAGCCACACCTCTCCTGAAGCACTCTGTGCTGCTGAAGGCCTCGCTCCTCCTACTATATACCAGCCACACCTCTCCTGAAGCACTCTGTGCTGCTGGAGACCTCGCTCCTCCTACTATATACCAGCCACACCTCTCCTGAAGCACTCTGTGCTGCTGGAGGCCTCGCTCCTCCTACTATATACCAGCCACACCTCTCCTGAAGCACTCTGTGCTGCTGGAGACCTCGCTCCTCCTACTATATACCAGCCACACCTCTCCTGAATCACTCTGTGCTGCTGAAGGCCTTGCTCCTCCTACTATATACCAGCCACACTTCTCCTGAAGCACTCTGTGCTGCTGGAGACCTCGCTCCTCCTACTATATACCAAGCACACCTCTCCTGAAGCACTCTGTGCTGCTGGAGACCTCGCTCCTCCTACTATATACCAGCCACACCTCTCCTGAAGCACTCTGTGCTGCTGGAGACCTTGCTCCTCCTACTATATACCAGCCACACCTCTCCTGAAGCACTCTGTGCTGCTGGAGACCTCGCTCCTCCTACTATATACCAGCCACACCTCTCCTGAAGCACTCTGTGCTGCTGGAGACCTCGCTCCTCCTACTATATACCAGCCACACCTCTCCTGAAGCACTCTGTGCTGCTGGAGGCCTCGCTCCTCCTACTATATACCAGCCACACCTCTCCTGAAGCACTCTGTGCTGCTGGAGACCTCGCTCCTCCTACTATATACCAGCCACACCTCTCCTGAAGCACTCTGTGCTGCTGAAGGCCTCGCTCCTCCTACTATATACCAGCCACACCTCTCCTGAAGCACTCTGTGCTGCTGGAGGCCTTGTCCTCCTACTATATACCAGCCACACCTCTCCTGAAGCACTCTGTGCTGCTGGAGACCTCGCTCCTCCTACTATATACCAGCCACACCTCTCCTGAATCACTCTGTGCTGCTGAAGGCCTTGCTCCTCCTACTATATACCAGCCACACCTCTCCTGAAGCACTCTGTGCTGCTGGAGGCCTTGTCCTCCTACTATATACCAGCCACACCTCTCCTGAAGCACTCTGTGCTGCTGGAGGCCTTGCTCCTCCTACTATATACCAGCCACACCTCTCCTGAATCACTCTGTGCTGCTGAAGGCCTTGCTCCTCCTACTATATACCAGCCACACCTCTCCTGAAGCACTCTGTGCTGCTGGAGACCTTGCTCCTCCTACTATATACCAGCCACACCTCTCCTGAAGCACTCTGTGCTGCTGGAGGCCTTGCTCCTCCTACTATATACCAGCCACACCTCTCCTGAATCACTCTGTGCTGCTGAAGGCCTTGCTCCTCCTACTATATACCAGCCACACCTCTCCTGAAGCACTCTGTGCTGCTGGAGGCCTTGCTCCTCCTACTATATACCAGCCACACCTCTCCTGAATCACTCTGTGCTGCTGAAGACCTCGCTCCTCCTACTATATACCAGCCACACCTCTCCTGAAGCACTCTGTGCTGCTGGAGACCTCGCTCCTCCTACTATATACCAGCCACACCTCTCCTGAAGCACTCTGTGCTGCTGGAGACCTCGCTCCTCCTACTATATACCAGCCACACCTCTCCTGAAGCACTCTGTGCTGCTGGAGGCCTTGCTCCTAATACTATATACCAGCCACACCTCTCCTGAAGCACTCTGTGCTGCTGGAGACCTTGCTCCTCCTACTATATACCAGCCACACCTCTCCTGAAGCACTCTGTGCTGCTGGAGACCTTGCTCCTCCTACTATATACCAGCCACACCTATCCTGAAGCACTCTGTGCTGCTGGAGGCCTTGCTCCTAATACTATATATCAGCCACACCTCTCCTGAAGCACTCTGTGCTGCTGGAGACCTTGCTCCTCCTACTATATACCAGCCACACCTCTCCTGAAGCACTCTGTGCTGCTGGAGGCCTTGTCCTCCTACTATATACCAGCCACACCTCTCCTGAAGCACTCTGTGCTGCTGAAGGCCTTGCTCCTCCTACTATATACCAGCCACACCTCTCCTGAAGCACTCTGTGTTGCTGGAGACCTTGCTCCTCCTACTATATACCAGCCACACCTCTCCTGAAGCACTCTGTGCTGCTGGAGACCTTGTCCTCCTACTATATACCAGCCACACCTCTCCTGAAGCACTCTGTGCTGCTGGAGACCTCGCTCCTCCTACTATATACCAGCCACACCTCTCCTGAAGCACTCTGTGCTGCTGGAGACCTCGCTCCTCCTACTATATACCAGCCACACCTCTCCTGAAACACTCTGTGCTGCTGGAGACCTCGCTCCTCCTACTATATACCAGCCACACCTCTCCTGAAGCACTCTGTGCTGCTGGAGACCTCGCTCCTCCTACTATATACCAGCCACACCTCTCCTGAAGCACTCTGTGCTGCTGGAGGCCTTGCTCCTCCTACTATATACCAGCCACACCTCTCCTGAAGCACTCTGTGCTGCTGGAGACCTCGCTCCTCCTACTATATACCAGCCACACCTCTCCTGAAGCACTCTGTGCTGCTGGAGACCTCGCTCCTCCTACTATATACCAGCCACACCTCTCCTGAAACACTCTGTGCTGCTGGAGACCTTGTCCTCCTACTATATACCAGCCACACCTCTCCTGAAGCACTCTGTGCTGCTGGAGGCCTCGCTCCTCCTACTATATACCAGCCACACCTCTCCTGAAGCACTCTGTGCTGCTGGAGACCTCGCTCCTCCTACTATATACCAGCCACACCTCTCCTGAAGCACTCTGTGCTGCTGAAGGCCTTGCTCCTCCTACTATATACCAGCCACACCTCTCCTGAAGCACTCTGTGCTGCTGGAGACCTCGCTCCTCCTACTATATACCAGCCACACCTCTCCTGAAGCACTCTGTGCTGCTGGAGACCTCGCTCCTCCTACTATATACCAGCCACACCTCTCCTGAAGCACTCTGTGCTGCTGGAGACCTCGCTCCTCCTACTATATACCAGCCACACCTCTCCTGAAGCACTCTGTGCTGCTGGAGGCCTCGCTCCTCCTACTATATACCAGCCACACCTCTCCTGAAGCACTCTGTGCTGCTGGAGGCCTCGCTCCTCCTACTATATACCAGCCACACCTCTCCTGAAGCACTCTGTGCTGCTGAAGGCCTCGCTCCTCCTACTATATACCAGCCACACCTCTCCTGAAGCACTCTGTGCTGCTGGAGGCCTCGCTCCTCCTACTATATACCAGCCACACCTCTCCTGAAGCACTCTGTGCTGCTGGAGGCCTCGCTCCTCCTACTATATACCAGCCACACCTCTCCTGAAGCACTCTGTGCTGCTGGAGGCCTCGCTCCTCCTACTATATACCAGCCACACCTCTCCTGAAGCACTCTGTGCTGCTGGAGGCCTCGCTCCTCCTACTATATACCAGCCACACCTCTCCTGAAGCACTCTGTGCTGCTGGAGGCCTCGCTCCTCCTACTATATACCAGCCACACCTCTCCTGAAGCACTCTGTGCTGCTGAAGGCCTTGCTCCTCCTACTATATACCAGCCACACCTCTCCTGAAGCACTCTGTGCTGCTGAAGGCCTCGCTCCTCCTACTATATACCAGCCACACCTCTCCTGAAACACTCTGTGCTGCTGGAGGCCTTGTCCTCCTACTATATACCAGCCACACCTCTCCTGAAGCACTCTGTGCTGCTGGAGGCCTTGCTCCTCCTACTATATACCAGCCACACCTCTCCTGAATCACTCTGTGCTGCTGAAGGCCTTGCTCCTCCTACTATATACCAGCCACACCTCTCCTGAAGCACTCTGTGCTGCTGGAGACCTCGCTCCTCCTACTATATACCAGCCACACCTCTCCTGAAGCACTCTGTGCTGCTGAAGGCCTTGCTCCTCCTACTATATACCAGCCACACCTCTCCTGAAGCACTCTGTGCTGCTGGAGACCTCGCTCCTCCTACTATATACCAGCCACACCTCTCCTGAAGCACTCTGTGCTGCTGGAGACCTCGCTCCTCCTACTATATACCAGCCACACCTCTCCTGAAGCACTCTGTGCTGCTGGAGGCCTCGCTCCTCCTACTATATACCAGCCACACCTCTCCTGAAGCACTCTGTGCTGCTGGAGGCCTCGCTCCTCCTACTATATACCAGCCACACCTCTCCTGAAGCACTCTGTGCTGCTGAAGGCCTCGCTCCTCCTACTATATACCAGCCACACCTCTCCTGAATCACTCTGTGCTGCTGAAGGCCTCGCTCCTCCTACTATATACCAGCCACACCTCTCCTGAAGCACTCTGTGCTGCTGGAGGCCTCGCTCCTCCTACTATATACCAGCCACACCTCTCCTGAAGCACTCTGTGCTGCTGGAGGCCTCGCTCCTCCTACTATATACCAGCCACACCTCTCCTGAAGCACTCTGTGCTGCTGGAGGCCTCGCTCCTCCTACTATATACCAGCCACACCTCTCCTGAAGCACTCTGTGCTGCTGGAGACCTCGCTCCTCCTACTATATACCAGCCACACCTCTCCTGAAGCACTCTGTGCTGCTGGAGACCTCGCTCCTCCTACTATATACCAGCCACACCTCTCCTGAAGCACTCTGTGCTGCTGGAGGCCTCGCTCCTCCTACTATATACCAGCCACACCTCTCCTGAAGCACTCTGTGCTGCTGGAGGCCTCGCTCCTCCTACTATATACCAGCCACACCTCTCCTGAAGCACTCTGTGCTGCTGGAGGCCTCGCTCCTCCTACTATATACCAGCAACACCTCTCCTGAAGCACTCTGTGCTGCTGGAGGCCTCGCTCCTCCTACTATATACCAGCAACACCTCTCCTGAAGCACTCTGTGCTGCTGAAGGCCTTGCTCCTCCTACTATATACCAGCCACACCTCTCCTGAAGCACTCTGTGCTGCTGAAGGCCTCGCTCCTCCTACTATATACCAGCCACACCTCTCCTGAAGCACTCTGTGCTGCTGGAGGCCTCGCTCCTCCTACTATATACCAGCCACACCTCTCCTGAAGCACTCTGTGCTGCTGGAGGCCTCGCTCCTCCTACTATATACCAGCCACACCTCTCCTGAAGCACTCTGTGCTGCTGGAGGCCTCGCTCCTCCTACTATATACCAGCCACACCTCTCCTGAAGCACTCTGTGCTGCTGGAGGCCTCGCTCCTCCTACTATATACCAGCAACACCTCTCCTGAAGCACTCTGTGCTGCTGAAGGCCTTGCTCCTCCTACTATATACCAGCCACACCTCTCCTGAAGCACTCTGTGCTGCTGAAGGCCTCGCTCCTCCTACTATATACCAGCCACACCTCTCCTGAAACACTCTGTGCTGCTGGAGGCCTTGTCCTCCTACTATATACCAGCCACACCTCTCCTGAAGCACTCTGTGCTGCTGGAGGCCTTGCTCCTCCTACTATATACCAGCCACACCTCTCCTGAATCACTCTGTGCTGCTGAAGGCCTTGCTCCTCCTACTATATACCAGCCACACCTCTCCTGAAGCACTCTGTGCTGCTGGAGACCTTGCTCCTCCTACTATATACCAGCCACACCTCTCCTGAAGCACTCTGTGCTGCTGGAGGCCTTGCTCCTCCTACTATATACCAGCCACACCTCTCCTGAATCACTCTGTGCTGCTGAAGGCCTTGCTCCTCCTACTATATACCAGCCACACCTCTCCTGAAGCACTCTGTGCTGCTGGAGGCCTTGCTCCTCCTACTATATACCAGCCACACCTCTCCTGAATCACTCTGTGCTGCTGAAGACCTCGCTCCTCCTACTATATACCAGCCACACCTCTCCTGAAGCACTCTGTGCTGCTGGAGACCTTGTCCTCCTACTATATACCAGCCACACCTCTCCTGAAGCACTCTGTGCTGCTGGAGACCTTGTCCTCCTACTATATACCAGCCACACCTCTCCTGAAGCACTCTGTGCTGCTGGAGACCTCGCTCCTCCTACTATATACCAGCCACACCTCTCCTGAAGCACTCTGTGCTGCTGGAGGCCTTGCTCCTAATACTATATACCAGCCACACCTCTCCTGAAGCACTCTGTGCTGCTGGAGACCTTGCTCCTCCTACTATATACCAGCCACACCTCTCCTGAAGCACTCTGTGCTGCTGGAGACCTTGCTCCTCCTACTATATACCAGCCACACCTATCCTGAAGCACTCTGTGCTGCTGGAGGCCTTGCTCCTAATACTATATACCAGCCACACCCCTCCTGAAGCACTCTGTGCTGCTGGAGACCTTGTCCTCCTACTATATACCAGCCACACCTCTCCTGAAGCACTCTGTGCTGCTGGAGACCTCGCTCCTCCTACTATATACCAGCCACACCTCTCCTGAAGCACTCTGTGCTGCTGGAGACCTCGCTCCTCCTACTATATACCAGCCACACCTCTCCTGAAGCACTCTGTGCTGCTGGAGGCCTTGCTCCTCCTACTATATACCAGCCACACCTCTCCTGAAGCACTCTGTGCTGCTGGAGACCTCGCTCCTCCTACTATATACCAGCCACACCTCTCCTGAAGCACTCTGTGCTGCTGGAGACCTCGCTCCTCCTACTATATACCAGCCACACCTCTCCTGAAACACTCTGTGCTGCTGGAGACCTTGTCCTCCTACTATATACCAGCCACACCTCTCCTGAAGCACTCTGTGCTGCTGGAGGCCTCGCTCCTCCTACTATATACCAGCCACACCTCTCCTGAAGCACTCTGTGCTGCTGGAGACCTCGCTCCTCCTACTATATACCAGCCACATCTCTCCTGAAGCACTCTGTGCTGCTGGAGACCTCGCTCCTCCTACTATATACCAGCCACACCTCTCCTGAAGCACTCTGTGCTGCTGAAGGCCTTGCTCCTCCTACTATATACCAGCCACACCTCTCCTGAAGCACTCTGTGCTGCTGGAGACCTCGCTCCTCCTACTATATACCAGCCACACCTCTCCTGAAGCACTCTGTGCTGCTGGAGACCTCGCTCCTCCTACTATATACCAGCCACACCTCTCCTGAAGCACTCTGTGCTGCTGGAGACCTCGCTCCTCCTACTATATACCAGCCACACCTCTCCTGAAGCACTCTGTGCTGCTGGAGGCCTCGCTCCTCCTACTATATACCAGCCACACCTCTCCTGAAGCACTCTGTGCTGCTGGAGGCCTCGCTCCTCCTACTATATACCAGCCACACCTCTCCTGAAGCACTCTGTGCTGCTGAAGGCCTCGCTCCTCCTACTATATACCAGCCACACCTCTCCTGAATCACTCTGTGCTGCTGAAGGCCTCGCTCCTCCTACTATATACCAGCCACACCTCTCCTGAAGCACTCTGTGCTGCTGGAGGCCTCGCTCCTCCTACTATATACCAGCCACACCTCTCCTGAAGCACTCTGTGCTGCTGGAGGCCTCGCTCCTCCTACTATATACCAGCCACACCTCTCCTGAAGCACTCTGTGCTGCTGGAGGCCTCGCTCCTCCTACTATATACCAGCCACACCTCTCCTGAAGCACTCTGTGCTGCTGGAGGCCTCGCTCCTCCTACTATATACCAGCCACACCTCTCCTGAAACACTCTGTGCTGCTGGAGACCTTGTCCTCCTACTATATACCAGCCACACCTCTCCTGAAGCACTCTGTGCTGCTGGAGACCTCGCTCCTCCTACTATATACCAGCCACACTTCTCCTGAAGCACTCTGTGCTGCTGAAGGCCTCGCTCCTCCTACTATATACCAGCCACACCTCTCCTGAAGCACTCTGTGCTGCTGGAGGCCTCGCTCCTCCTACTATATACCAGCCACACCTCTCCTGAAGCACTCTGTGCTGCTGGAGACCTTGTCCTCCTACTATATACCAGCCACACCTCTCCTGAAGCACTCTGTGCTGCTGGAGACCTCGCTCGTCCTACTATATACCAGCGACACCTCTCCTGAAGCACTCTGTGCTGCTGAAGGCCTCGCTCCTCCTACTATATACCAGCCACACCTCTCCTGAAGCACTCTGTGCTGCTGAAGGCCTCGCTCCTAATACTATATACCAGCCACACCTCTCCTGAAGCACTCTGTGCTGCTGAAGGCCTTGCTCCTCCTACTATATACCAGCCACACCTCTCCTGAAGCACTCTGTGCTGCTGGAGGCCTTGTCCTCCTACTATATACCAGCCACACCTCTCCTGAAGCACTCTGTGCTGCTGGAGGCCTTGCTCCTCCTACTATATACCAGCCACACCTCTCCTGAATCACTCTGTGCTGCTGAAGGCCTTGCTCCTCCTACTATATACCAGCCACACCTCTCCTGAAGCACTCTGTGCTGCTGGAGACCTTGCTCCTCCTACTATATACCAGCCACACCTCTCCTGAAGCACTCTGTGCTGCTGGAGGCCTTGCTCCTCCTACTATATACCAGCCACACCTCTCCTGAATCACTCTGTGCTGCTGAAGGCCTTGCTCCTCCTACTATATACCAGCCACACCTCTCCTGAAGCACTCTGTGCTGCTGGAGGCCTTGCTCCTCCTACTATATACCAGCCACACCTCTCCTGAATCACTCTGTGCTGCTGAAGACCTCGCTCCTCCTACTATATACCAGCCACACCTCTCCTGAAGCACTCTGTGCTGCTGGAGACCTCGCTCCTCCTACTATATACCAGCCACACCTCTCCTGAAGCACTCTGTGCTGCTGGAGACCTCGCTCCTCCTACTATATACCAGCCACACCTCTCCTGAAGCACTCTGTGCTGCTGGAGGCCTTGCTCCTAATACTATATACCAGCCACACCTCTCCTGAAGCACTCTGTGCTGCTGGAGACCTTGCTCCTCCTACTATATACCAGCCACACCTCTCCTGAAGCACTCTGTGCTGCTGGAGACCTTGCTCCTCCTACTATATACCAGCCACACCTATCCTGAAGCACTCTGTGCTGCTGGAGGACTTGCTCCTAATACTATATACCAGCCACACCTCTCCTGAAGCACTCTGTGCTGCTGAAGGCCTCGCTCCTCCTACTATATACCAGCCACACCTCTCCTGAAGCACTCTGTGCTGCTGGAGGCCTTGTCCTCCTACTATATACCAGCCACACCTCTCCTGAAGCACTCTGTGCTGCTGAAGGCCTTGCTCCTCCTACTATATACCAGCCACACCTCTCCTGAAGCACTCTGTGTTGCTGGAGACCTTGCTCCTCCTACTATATACCAGCCACACCTCTCCTGAAGCACTCTGTGCTGCTGGAGACCTTGTCCTCCTACTATATACCAGCCACACCTCTCCTGAAGCACTCTGTGCTGCTGGAGACCTCGCTCCTCCTACTATATACCAGCCACACCTCTCCTGAAGCACTCTGTGCTGCTGGAGACCTCGCTCCTCCTACTATATACCAGCCACACCTCTCCTGAAACACTCTGTGCTGCTGGAGACCTTGTCCTCCTACTATATACCAGCCACACCTCTCCTGAAGCACTCTGTGCTGCTGGAGACCTCGCTCCTCCTACTATATACGAGCCACACCTCTCCTGAAGCACTCTGTGCTGCTGAAGGCCTCGCTCCTCCTACTATATACCAGCCACACCTCTCCTGAAGCACTCTGTGCTGCTGGAGGCCTCGCTCCTCCTACTATATACCAGCCACACCTCTCCTGAAGCACTCTGTGCTGCTGGAGGCCTCGCTCCTCCTACTATATACCAGCCACACCTCTCCTGAAGCACTCTGTGCTGCTGGAGACCTCGCTCCTCCTACTATATACCAGCCACACCTCTCCTGAAGCACTCTGTGCTGCTGGAGACCTCGCTCCTCCTACTATATACCAGCCACACCTCTCCTGAAGCACTCTGTGCTGCTGAAGGCCTTGCTCCTCCTACTATATACCAGCCACACCTCTCCTGAAGCACTCTGTGCTGCTGGAGACCTCGCTCCTCCTACTATATACCAGCCACACCTCTCCTGAAGCACTCTGTGCTGCTGGAGACCTCGCTCCTCCTACTATATACCAGCCACACCTCTCCTGAAGCACTCTGTGCTGCTGGAGACCTCGCTCCTCCTACTATATACCAGCCACACCTCTCCTGAAGCACTCTGTGCTGCTGAAGGCCTCGCTCCTCCTACTATATACCAGCCACACCTCTCCTGAATCACTCTGTGCTGCTGAAGGCCTCGCTCCTCCTACTATATACCAGCCACACCTCTCCTGAAGCATTCTGTGCTGCTGGAGGCCTCGCTCCTCCTACTATATACCAGCCACACCTCTCCTGAAGCACTCTGTGCTGCTGGAGGCCTCGCTCCTCCTACTATATACCAGCCACACCTCTCCTGAAGCACTCTGTGCTGCTGGAGGCCTCGCTCCTCCTACTATATACCAGCCACACCTCTCCTGAAGCACTCTGTGCTGCTGGAGGCCTCGCTCCTCCTACTATATACCAGCCACACCTCTCCTGAAGCACTCTGTGCTGCTGGAGGCCTCGCTCCTCCTACTATATACCAGCCACACCTCTCCTGAAGCACTCTGTGCTGCTGGAGACCTCGCTCCTCCTACTATATACCAGCCACACCTCTCCTGAAGCACTCTGTGCTGCTGGAGACCTCGCTCCTCCTACTATATACCAGCCACACCTCTCCTGAAGCACTCTGTGCTGCTGAAGGCCTTGCTCCTCCTACTATATACCAGCCACACCTCTCCTGAAGCACTCTGTGCTGCTGGAGACCTCGCTCCTCCTACTATATACCAGCCACACCTCTCCTGAAGCACTCTGTGCTGCTGGAGACCTCGCTCCTCCTACTATATACCAGCCACACCTCTCCTGAAGCACTCTGTGCTGCTGGAGACCTCGCTCCTCCTACTATATACCAGCCACACCTCTCCTGAAGCACTCTGTGCTGCTGAAGGCCTCGCTCCTCCTACTATATACCAGCCACACCTCTCCTGAATCACTCTGTGCTGCTGAAGGCCTCGCTCCTCCTACTATATACCAGCCACACCTCTCCTGAAGCACTCTGTGCTGCTGGAGGCCTCGCTCCTCCTACTATATACCAGCCACACCTCTCCTGAAGCACTCTGTGCTGCTGGAGGCCTCGCTCCTCCTACTATATACCAGCCACACCTCTCCTGAAGCACTCTGTGCTGCTGGAGGCCTCGCTCCTCCTACTATATACCAGCCACACCTCTCCTGAAGCACTCTGTGCTGCTGGAGGCCTCGCTCCTCCTACTATATACCAGCCACACCTCTCCTGAAGCACTCTGTGCTGCTGGAGGCCTCGCTCCTCCTACTATATACCAGCCACACCTCTCCTGAAGCACTCTGTGCTGCTGAAGGCCTTGCTCCTCCTACTATATACCAGCCACACCTCTCCTGAAGCACTCTGTGCTGCTGAAGGCCTCGCTCCTCCTACTATATACCAGCCACACCTCTCCTGAAACACTCTGTGCTGCTGGAGACCTTGTCCTCCTACTATATACCAGCCACACCTCTCCTGAAGCACTCTGTGCTGCTGGAGACCTTGCTCCTCCTACTATATACCAGCCACACCTCTCCTGAAGCACTCTGTGCTGCTGGAGACCTTGCTCCTCCTACTATATACCAGCCACACCTCTCCTGAAGCACTCTGTGCTGCTGGAGACCTTGCTCCTCCTACTATATACCAGCCACACCTCTCCTGAAACACTCTGTGCTGCTGGAGACCTTGTCCTCCTACTATATACCAGCCACACCTCTCCTGAAGCACTCTGTGCTGCTGGAGACCTCGCTCCTCCTACTATATACCAGCCACACTTCTCCTGAAGCACTCTGTGCTGCTGAAGGCCTCGCTCCTCCTACTATATACCAGCCACACCTCTCCTGAAGCACTCTGTGCTGCTGGAGGCCTCGCTCCTCCTACTATATACCAGCCACACCTCTCCTGAAGCACTCTGTGCTGCTGGAGACCTTGTCCTCCTACTATATACCAGCCACACCTCTCCTGAAGCACTCTGTGCTGCTGGAGGCCTCGCTCCTCCTACTATATACCAGCCACACCTCTCCTGAAGCACTCTGTGCTGCTGGAGACCTCGCTCGTCCTACTATATACCAGCCACACCTCTCCTGAAGCACTCTGTGCTGCTGGAGACCTCGCTCCTCCTACTATATACCAGCCACACCTCTCCTGAAGCACTCTGTGCTGCTGGAGACCTCGCTCCTCCTACTATATACCAGCCACACCTCTCCTGAAGCACTCTGTGCTGCTGGAGACCTCGCTCCTCCTACTATATACCAGCCACACCTCTCCTGAAGCACTCTGTGCTGCTGAAGGCCTTGCTCCTCCTACTATATACCAGCCACACCTCTCCTGAAGCACTCTGTGCTGCTGGAGACCTCGCTCCTCCTACTATATACCAGCCACACCTCTCCTGAAGTACTCTGTGCTGCTGGAGACCTTGTCCTCCTACTATATACCAGCCACACCTCTCCTGAAGCACTCTGTGCTGCTGGAGACCTCGCTCCTCCTACTATATACCAGCCACACCTCTCCTGAAGCACTCTGTGCTGCTGAAGGCCTCGC
Source organism: Leptodactylus fallax (assembly GCA_947044405.1). Lineage (NCBI taxonomy): Eukaryota > Metazoa > Chordata > Amphibia > Anura > Leptodactylidae > Leptodactylus > Leptodactylus fallax. The sequence continues at coordinate 249,101 of CAMRHE010000975.1, read as the reverse complement.
TCCTCCTACTATATACCAGCCACACCTCTCCTGAAGCACTCTGTGCTGCTGGAGGCCTCGCTCCTCCTACTATATACCAGCCACACCTCTCCTGAAGCACTCTGTGCTGCTGGAGGCCTCGCTCCTCCTACTATATACCAGCCACACCTCTCCTGAAGCACTCTGTGCTGCTGGAGACCTCGCTCCTCCTACTATATACCAGCCACACCTCTCCTGAAGCACTCTGTGCTGCTGAAGGCCTCGCTCCTCCTACTATATACCAGCCACACCTCTCCTGAAGCACTCTGTGCTGCTGGAGACCTTGTCCTCCTACTATATACCAGCCACACCTCTCCTGAAGCACTCTGTGCTGCTGGAGGCCTCGCTCCTCCTACTATATACCAGCCACACCTCTCCTGAAGCACTCTGTGCTGCTGAAGGCCTCGCTCCTCCTACTATATACCAGCCACACCTCTCCTGAAGCACTCTGTGCTGCTGGAGACCTCGCTCCTCCTACTATATACCAGCCACACCTCTCCTGAAGCACTCTGTGCTGCTGGAGACCTTGTCCTCCTACTATATACCAGCCACACCTCTCCTGAAGCACTCTGTGCTGCTGGAGACCTCGCTCCTCCTACTATATACCAGCCACACCTCTCCTGAAGCACTCTGTGCTGCTGGAGGCCTCGCTCCTCCTACTATATACCAGCCACACCTCTCCTGAAGCACTCTGTGCTGCTGAAGGCCTCGCTCCTCCTACTATATACCAGCCACACCTCTCCTGAAGCACTCTGTGCTGCTGGAGGCCTCGCTCCTCCTACTATATACCAGCCACACCTCTCCTGAAGCACTCTGTGCTGCTGGAGACCTCGCTCCTCCTACTATATACCAGCCACACCTCTCCTGAAGCACTCTGTGCTGCTGAAGGCCTTGCTCCTCCTACTATATACCAGCCACACCTCTCCTGAAGCACTCTGTGCTGCTGGAGACCTCGCTCCTCCTACTATATACCAGCCACACCTCTCCTGAAGCACTCTGTGCTGCTGGAGGCCTCGCTCCTCCTACTATATACCAGCCACACCTCTCCTGAAGCACTCTGTGCTGCTGGAGGCCTCGCTCCTCCTACTATATACCAGCCACACCTCTCCTGAAGCACTCTGTGCTGCTGGAGACCTCGCTCCTCCTACTATATACCAGCCACACCTCTCCTGAAGCACTCTGTGCTGCTGGAGACCTCGCTCCTCCTACTATATACCAGCCACACCTCTCCTGAAGCACTCTGTGCTGCTGGAGGCCTCGCTCCTCCTACTATATACCAGCCACACCTCTCCTGAAGCACTCTGTGCTGCTGGAGACCTCGCTCGTCCTACTATATACCAGCCACACCTCTCCTGAAGCACTCTGTGCTGCTGGAGACCTCGCTCCTCCTACTATATACCAGCCACACCTCTCCTGAAGCACTCTGTGCTGCTGAAGGCCTCGCTCCTCCTACTATATACCAGCCACACCTCTCCTGAAGCACTCTGTGCTGCTGGAGGCCTCGCTCCTAATACTATATACCAGCCACACCTCTCCTGAAGCACTCTGTGCTGCTGAAGGCCTCGCTCCTAATACTATATACCAGCCACACCTCTCCTGAAGCACTCTGTGCTGCTGGAGGCCTTGCTCCTAATACTATATACCAGCCACACCTCTCCTGAAGCACTCTGTGCTGCTGAAGGCCTCGCTCCTAATACTATATACCAGCCACACCTCTCCTGAAGCACTCTGTGCTGCTGAAGGCCTTGCTCCTCCTACTATATACCAGCCACACCTCTCCTGAAGCACTCTGTGCTGCTGGAGACCTCGCTCCTCCTACTATATACCAGCCACACCTCTCCTGAAGCACTCTGTGCTGCTGAAGGCCTTGCTCCTCCTACTATATACCAGCCACACCTCTCCTGAAGCACTCTGTGCTGCTGGAGACCTCGCTCCTCCTACTATATACCAGCCACACCTCTCCTGAAGCACTCTGTGCTGCTGGAGACCTCGCTCCTCCTACTATATACCAGCCACACCTCTCCTGAAGCACTCTGTGCTGCTGGAGACCTCGCTCCTCCTACTATATACCAGCCACACCTCTCCTGAAGCACTCTGTGCTGCTGGAGGCCTCGCTCCTCCTACTATATACCAGCCACACCTCTCCTGAATCACTCTGTGCTGCTGAAGGCCTCGCTCCTCCTACTATATACCAGCCACACCTCTCCTGAAGCACTCTGTGCTGCTGGAGGCCTCGCTCCTCCTACTATATACCAGCCACACCTCTCCTGAAGCACTCTGTGCTGCTGGAGGCCTCGCTCCTCCTACTATATACCAGCCACACCTCTCCTGAAGCACTCTGTGCTGCTGGAGGCCTCGCTCCTCCTACTATATACCAGCCACACCTCTCCTGAAGCACTCTGTGCTGCTGGAGGCCTCGCTCCTCCTACTATATACCAGCCACACCTCTCCTGAAGCACTCTGTGCTGCTGGAGGCCTCGCTCCTCCTACTATATACCAGCCACACCTCTCCTGAAGCACTCTGTGCTGCTGGAGACCTCGCTCCTCCTACTATATACCAGCCACACCTCTCCTGAAGCACTCTGTGCTGCTGGAGACCTCGCTCCTCCTACTATATACCAGCCACACCTCTCCTGAAGCACTCTGTGCTGCTGGAGACCTCGCTCCTCCTACTATATACCAGCCACACCTCTCCTGAAGCACTCTGTGCTGCTGGAGACCTCGCTCCTCCTACTATATACCAGCCACACCTCTCCTGAAGCACTCTGTGCTGCTGGAGACCTCGCTCCTCCTACTATATACCAGCCACACCTCTCCTGAAGCACTCTGTGCTGCTGGAGACCTCGCTCCTCCTACTATATACCAGCCACACCTCTCCTGAAGCACTCTGTGCTGCTGAAGGCCTCGCTCCTCCTACTATATACCAGCCACACCTCTCCTGAATCACTCTGTGCTGCTGAAGGCCTCGCTCCTCCTACTATATACCAGCCACACCTCTCCTGAAGCACTCTGTGCTGCTGGAGGCCTCGCTCCTCCTACTATATACCAGCCACACCTCTCCTGAAGCACTCTGTGCTGCTGGAGGCCTCGCTCCTCCTACTATATACCAGCCACACCTCTCCTGAAGCACTCTGTGCTGCTGGAGGCCTCGCTCCTCCTACTATATACCAGCCACACCTCTCCTGAAGCACTCTGTGCTGCTGGAGGCCTCGCTCCTCCTACTATATACCAGCCACACCTCTCCTGAAGCACTCTGTGCTGCTGAAGGCCTTGCTCCTCCTACTATATACCAGCCACACCTCTCCTGAAGCACTCTGTGCTGCTGAAGGCCTCGCTCCTCCTACTATATACCAGCCACACCTCTCCTGAAACACTCTGTGCTGCTGGAGACCTTGTCCTCCTACTATATACCAGCCACACCTCTCCTGAAGCACTCTGTGCTGCTGGAGACCTTGCTCCTCCTACTATATACCAGCCACACCTCTCCTGAAGCACTCTGTGCTGCTGGAGACCTTGCTCCTCCTACTATATACCAGCCACACCTCTCCTGAAGCACTCTGTGCTGCTGGAGACCTTGCTCCTCCTACTATATACCAGCCACACCTCTCCTGAAACACTCTGTGCTGCTGGAGACCTTGTCCTCCTACTATATACCAGCCACACCTCTCCTGAAGCACTCTGTGCTGCTGGAGACCTCGCTCCTCCTACTATATACCAGCCACACTTCTCCTGAAGCACTCTGTGCTGCTGAAGGCCTCGCTCCTCCTACTATATACCAGCCACACCTCTCCTGAAGCACTCTGTGCTGCTGGAGGCCTCGCTCCTCCTACTATATACCAGCCACACCTCTCCTGAAGCACTCTGTGCTGCTGGAGACCTTGTCCTCCTACTATATACCAGCCACACCTCTCCTGAAGCACTCTGTGCTGCTGGAGGCCTCGCTCCTCCTACTATATACCAGCCACACCTCTCCTGAAGCACTCTGTGCTGCTGGAGACCTCGCTCGTCCTACTATATACCAGCCACACCTCTCCTGAAGCACTCTGTGCTGCTGGAGACCTCGCTCCTCCTACTATATACCAGCCACACCTCTCCTGAAGCACTCTGTGCTGCTGGAGACCTCGCTCCTCCTACTATATACCAGCCACACCTCTCCTGAAGCACTCTGTGCTGCTGGAGACCTCGCTCCTCCTACTATATACCAGCCACACCTCTCCTGAAGCACTCTGTGCTGCTGAAGGCCTTGCTCCTCCTACTATATACCAGCCACACCTCTCCTGAAGCACTCTGTGCTGCTGGAGACCTCGCTCCTCCTACTATATACCAGCCACACCTCTCCTGAAGCACTCTGTGCTGCTGGAGACCTTGTCCTCCTACTATATACCAGCCACACCTCTCCTGAAGCACTCTGTGCTGCTGGAGACCTCGCTCCTCCTACTATATACCAGCCACACCTCTCCTGAAGCACTCTGTGCTGCTGAAGGCCTCGCTCCTCCTACTATATACCAGCCACACCTCTCCTGAAGCACTCTGTGCTGCTGGAGGCCTCGCTCCTCCTACTATATACCAGCCACACCTCTCCTGAAGCACTCTGTGCTGCTGGAGGCCTCGCTCCTCCTACTATATACCAGCCACACCTCTCCTGAAGCACTCTGTGCTGCTGGAGACCTCGCTCCTCCTACTATATACCAGCCACACCTCTCCTGAAGCACTCTGTGCTGCTGAAGGCCTCGCTCCTCCTACTATATACCAGCCACACCTCTCCTGAAGCACTCTGTGCTGCTGGAGACCTTGCTCCTCCTACTATATACCAGCCACACCTCTCCTGAAGCACTCTGTGCTGCTGGAGGCCTCGCTCCTCCTACTATATACCAGCCACACCTCTCCTGAAGCACTCTGTGCTGCTGAAGGCCTCGCTCCTCCTACTATATACCAGCCACACCTCTCCTGAAGCACTCTGTGCTGCTGGAGACCTCGCTCCTCCTACTATATACCAGCCACACCTCTCCTGAAGCACTCTGTGCTGCTGGAGACCTTGCTCCTCCTACTATATACCAGCCACACCTCTCCTGAAGCACTCTGTGCTGCTGGAGACCTCGCTCCTCCTACTATATACCAGCCACACCTCTCCTGAAGCACTCTGTGCTGCTGGAGGCCTCGCTCCTCCTACTATATACCAGCCACACCTCTCCTGAAGCACTCTGTGCTGCTGAAGGCCTCGCTCCTCCTACTATATACCAGCCACACCTCTCCTGAAGCACTCTGTGCTGCTGGAGGCCTCGCTCCTCCTACTATATACCAGCCACACCTCTCCTGAAGCACTCTGTGCTGCTGGAGACCTCGCTCCTCCTACTATATACCAGCCACACCTCTCCTGAAGCACTCTGTGCTGCTGGAGACCTCGCTCCTCCTACTATATACCAGCCACACCTCTCCTGAAGCACTCTGTGCTGCTGGAGACCTCGCTCCTCCTACTATATACCAGCCACACCTCTCCTGAAGCACTCTGTGCTGCTGGAGACCTCGCTCCTCCTACTATATACCAGCCACACCTCTCCTGAAGCACTCTGTGCTGCTGGAGGCCTCGCTCCTCCTACTATATACCAGCCACACCTCTCCTGAAGCACTCTGTGCTGCTGGAGACCTCGCTCCTCCTACTATATACCAGCCACACCTCTCCTGAAGCACTCTGTGCTGCTGGAGACCTCGCTCCTCCTACTATATACCAGCCACACCTCTCCTGAAGCACTCTGTGCTGCTGGAGGCCTCGCTCCTCCTACTATATACCAGCCACACCTCTCCTGAAGCACTCTGTGCTGCTGGAGGCCTCGCTCCTCCTACTATATACCAGCCACACCTCTCCTGAAGCACTCTGTGCTGCTGAAGGCCTTGCTCCTCCTACTATATACCAGCCACACCTCTCCTGAAGCACTCTGTGCTGCTGGAGGCCTTGCTCCTCCTACTATATACCAGCCACACCTCTCCTGAAGCACTCTGTGCTGCTGGAGGCCTCGCTCCTCCTACTATATACCAGCCACACCTCTCCTGAAGCACTCTGTGCTGCTGGAGACCTCGCTCCTCCTACTATATACCAGCCACACCTCTCCTGAAGCACTCTGTGCTGCTGGAGACCTCGCTCCTCCTACTATATACCAGCCACACCTCTCCTGAAGCACTCTGTGCTGCTGGAGACCTCGCTCCTCCTACTATATACCAGCCACACCTCTCCTGAAGCACTCTGTGCTGCTGGAGACCTCGCTCCTCCTACTATATACCAGCCACACCTCTCCTGAAGCACTCTGTGCTGCTGGAGACCTTGCTCCTCCTACTATATACCAGCCACACCTCTCCTGAAGCACTCTGTGCTGCTGGAGACCTCGCTCCTCCTACTATATACCAGCCACACCTCTCCTGAAGCACTCTGTGCTGCTGGAGGCCTCGCTCCTCCTACTATATACCAGCCACACCTCTCCTGAAGCACTCTGTGCTGCTGGAGACCTCGCTCCTCCTACTATATACCAGCCACACCTCTCCTGAAGCACTCTGTGCTGCTGGAGGCCTCGCTCCTCCTACTATATACCAGCCACACCTCTCCTGAAGCACTCTGTGCTGCTGGAGACCTCGCTCCTCCTACTATATACCAGCCACACCTCTCCTGAAGCACTCTGTGCTGCTGGAGGCCTCGCTCCTCCTACTATATACCAGCCACACCTCTCCTGAAGCACTCTGTGCTGCTGGAGGCCTCGCTCCTCCTACTATATACCAGCCACACCTCTCCTGAAGCACTCTGTGCTGCTGGAGGCCTCGCTCCTCCTACTATATACCAGCCACACCTCTCCTGAAGCACTCTGTGCTGCTGGAGACCTCGTCCTCCTACTATATACCAGCCACACCTCTCCGGAAGCACTCTGTGCTGCTGGAGACCTCGCTCCTCCTACTATATACCAGCCACACCTCTCCTGAAGCACTCTGTGCTGCTGGAGGCCTCGCTCCTCCTACTATATACCAGCCACACCTCTCCTGAAGCACTCTGTGCTGCTGGAGACCTTGTCCTCCTACTATATACCAGCCACACCTCTCCTGAAGCACTCTGTGCTGCTGGAGGCCTTGCTCCTCCTACTATATACCAGCCACACCTCTCCTGAAGCACTCTGTGCTGCTGAAGGCCTCGCTCCTCCTACTATATACCAGCCACACCTCTCCTGAAGCACTCTGTGCTGCTGGAGACCTCGCTCCTCCTACTATATACCAGCCACACCTCTCCTGAAGCACTCTGTGCTGCTGGAGACCTTGCTCCTCCTACTATATACCAGCCACACCTCTCCTGAAGCACTCTGTGCTGCTGAAGGCCTCGCTCCTCCTACTATATACCAGCCACACCTCTCCTGAAGCACTCTGTGCTGCTGAAGGCCTCGCTCCTCCTACTATATACCAGCCACACCTCTCCTGAAGCACTCTGTGCTGCTGGAGGCCTTGCTCCTCCTACTATATACCAGCCACACCTCTCCTGAAGCACTCTGTGCTGCTGGAGACCTCGCTCCTCCTACTATATACCAGCCACACCTCTCCTGAAGCACTCTGTGCTGCTGGAGACCTTGCTCCTCCTACTATATACCAGCCACACCTCTCCTGAAGCACTCTGTGCTGCTGGAGACCTCGCTCCTCCTACTATATACCAGCCACACCTCTCCTGAAGCACTCTGTGCTGCTGGAGACCTCGCTCCTCCTACTATATACCAGCCACACCTCTCCTGAAGCACTCTGTGCTGCTGGAGACCTCGCTCCTCCTACTATATACCAGCCACACCTCTCCTGGAAGCACTCTGTGCTGCTGGAGACCTCGCTCCTCCTACTATATACCAGCCACACCTCTCCTGAAGCACTCTGTGCTGCTGGAGACCTCGCTCCTCCTACTATATACCAGCCACACCTCTCCTGAAGCACTCTGTGCTGCTGGAGGCCTCGCTCCTCCTACTATATACCAGCCACACCTCTCCTGAAGCACTCTGTGCTGCTGGAGGCCTCGCTCCTCCTACTATATACCAGCCACACCTCTCCTGAATCACTCTGTGCTGCTGAAGGCCTTGCTCCTCCTACTATATACCAGCCACACCTCTCCTGAAGCACTCTGTGCTGCTGGAGGCCTCGCTCCTCCTACTATATACCAGCCACACCTCTCCTGAAGCACTCTGTGCTGCTGGAGGCCTCGCTCCTCCTACTATATACCAGCCACACCTCTCCTGAAGCACTCTGTGCTGCTGGAGGCCTCGCTCCTCCTACTATATACCAGCCACACCTCTCCTGAAGCACTCTGTGCTGCTGGAGGCCTCGCTCCTCCTACTATATACCAGCCACACCTCTCCTGAATCACTCTGTGCTGCTGGAGACCTCGCTCCTCCTACTATATACCAGCCACACCTCTCCTGAAGCACTCTGTGCTGCTGGAGACCTCGCTCCTCCTACTATATACCAGCCACACCTCTCCTGAAGCACTCTGTGCTGCTGGAGGCCTCGCTCCTCCTACTATATACCAGCCACACCTCTCCTGAAGCACTCTGTGCTGCTGGAGACCTCGCTCCTCCTACTATATACCAGCCACACCTCTCCTGAAGCACTCTGTGCTGCTGGAGGCCTTGCTCCTCCTACTATATACCAGCCACACCTCTCCTGAAGCACTCTGTGCTGCTGGAGGTCTTGTTTCTTTCACTATAAACCATCCACACCTGGCCTGAAATACTCTGTGCTGCTGGAGGTCTTGCTTCTCCCACTATATAACTCAATCTGTCACCCTCCACAAGATCCACCCTTTAGAGATATTCTACGCACCTGGGGTCCTTGGTCCTTTCACTATATATTGATTTGGGTTGAGAAAACCCCTTTAAGACAGACAGGTTCCCATAATACGCTGCCTTATTGGAGGTCAGTATGTTAAAGGGGCAGGCGCTCTGTATTACTGCACGTGAGATACTGAGGGATAAGACCTCTACCAAAGTGAGGAGGGGGAAATCAGAAGGCAGAGAAACCCTGGGAACATATAATAGTCAGGCCCAGGTCGGGGACCCCTGACCCCACCCTCCGAGCTACGACCCGTTTCCTTACTCACCCAGCCTGAGGTCGTCTTCGGCGTCCTCCTGTGTAATGGATGTGTACGACTTCCTGCAGGAAACAGACTGGTTATAGGTTATCATATAGAAGTAATAACACAGCGCACAGGATTATAGCGCCTGCCACGGGAAGAGCGTCTGCAGCCTCAAGGTCACCTATTGTGATCCCGGCTATTTGTGTCGCCTCGGGAGGAGATCGGAGCGATGACTTTCCCAGCAACACCCTGCACTGTATACACTTTCCATCGCACCGCAATACAGGATGTATAGGATCGGTCACAGCGGCGTCATGCTAGCAAAAATGAGGTGCATGTGCCTTTAAAGGGGTCATCCCGTTTTGGTACACCCCATTAGTGAATTCTGGATTAAATGGATTTTCCAGGAAAGCTAGAAAAACCAAGGGGATCAGGGGTGGGGTAAAGTAGTATAAGAAGTGGTACCCACCTACCACTGGGGCCCTTCCCTGGGGCTGCAGGGAAATTGTATGTTTAAAGTCACAATCCTCAAAGATTCCGGCTGATCGCTGGCGGTCCCAGCAAGAGGGCACTTCATGATCTGCTCATGTGGAGACGCCCTTTAAAGGTGACCCGCAATAAGACACAGAGGGAGATTCTGGTCATACGGGCTCCGCAGGTGGCCGGGCAGGCCCGGCCTTTACAGATTCTATAAGAAAGTTTCAGAACGTTTCTCTGTTTATGACTACGACTACACACTGGCCCCCACCAGGCCGGAGGCAGTACTGCGCTCACCCCACAGTCTCAGTATGCCCCACAGAGTTGGATCTCTCTTTGCATTTACCCTCAGAGAGTCTTCCTCAGGATCTTAGGATGTTGTCTGAGGAGCCGCTGACATTTCTATCACACGTCTCATTGTACGAGACATCCTCACTCTGAAGCTCGCACCGGGGTCAGGACACACCGGGGTCAGGACACCCCGGGGTCAGGACACCCCGGGGTCAGGACACACCGGGGTCAGGACACAATGATCAGAAGGAGGCCATTACAGTCCGCTGCTGTCCTAACTTACATCAGGGTAGTGCGGGCAATTCTGCTAAATAAGGCTCTGGTCACACTGCAGATACGGCCTCTGTTTAACAAATACAGTACTGAGCAAAAGTTTTAGGCAGGTTTCAGAAATAGAAGGGTTAATAGTTTATGCTGAACAATTAATGAACAGAAATGTAAACCCCATCAATATTTGGTGTGACCTTTGCCCTTTGGAGGAGGAGTCCTGGGAGTGATGATCCGGCCCCCACAGCCCTGATCTCAGCATCATCCAGTCTGTCTCTTCATGTCATCCCAGACAGACGGATTGGAGCAAGCAACATCCACAGAAGATCTGGGCTTAGTTCTCCAAGATGGCGGCGGGAACAACCTCCCTGACCAGTCCTGCCAAATACTGTCTGCAAGTACCGAGAAGAACTGATGGAAGGCAAAGGGCAAAGGTCACACCAAATACTGATGGGATTTACATTTCACTTTTCTTCATTCACAAAAATAAACCATTAACCCTTCTATTTCTGAAAGCATTCTTACACTGCAGTATCTACCCCACACCTGCCTGTAACTTTTGCACAGTATGTCGGACTGCCATACAGTGGCCTACAAACTCCTATAGACACATGTAGCTGATGTATCGGGAGATTTACAGACATTTGTGCTACTATACAGAGAACACCGCCTGATGGGCCTCCACCCTACAGCACATCGTGCACCTACTCTTGCCACTAGGGGGAGCTGCTCATATACTGAGTAATGCAACCAATATGGCGTTTAAAGGGGTCTTCCAAACTAAATAATGAATCAGCTACCCCATAAGATCGGCAGGGGTCTGACACCAGGCCAGCCAGCTGTGAGAAGAGGCTGCGGTATTTCAGATGAGCGCTCTGGCCTCCTCACTACTTACCATTGTATGGTGGCTGTGTCTGGTACTGCACCTCAACCCATTCACTTGAAAGGGACTGAGCAGTGAAGTGAGCACCGATGCCGCTTCAAGTAGCTGATCCGCAATGGTCCCAGATGTCAGAGCCCCGCAGATCTTCAATTGATGACCTATCCTAAGGACTATGAGATACCTATGACTATATAATGGTATGTACATGGAAGAACACCACATATATCCAGCAAGCCCGACACGTGGCACTCAAGTTCGTGGCAGGCTGAAGACTTTGAGCCACACTCTGTGCACCTGCAACTGCTGGACATTCTGGGTAGCACAGGGCACGCTATACTACAATGACATGGTGGCATGCTAGAAGCCATAGACCAATGTCCCCTGTTAAGCACCTGCTGCCAGCACTGGCTGAGGTAGGTGACCCTGGCATGGAGCGGGCACTATGCAGTGTAGCTGCGTACCTGATGCATCAGACAGGACATGCAGGGTATAAGCAAATCCACACTTGACCACTGTATACATTGGGTAAGTAAAATTAATTCATTTGCATTGTACACACACACAGGGCCTGACCTCGGCTGTATACTCCAGAGCTGCAATCATAATTCTGCTGGCAGAAACAGTCAACAAGCCTAATAGCAGACAAACTCCTGACAGAGGACACATCCCAGAATGCAGATCACCAGCCGCGGTACACTGTAGGCAACGCAAAGTCCTGGGAAAGCTCAGCTGTAATGGCATCACTTGTTACCCAGCTTTTCCAGGCACAGACAGAACTTGGTACAGGACACTGCAGACACATTGGTCCCGCTGTGGGATTGTTCCTCTTATATAATGTTTACATCCTCAGGATCTTTCCAGATGGAAATAAAATGTCCTGAGGAAGTTATAAGCTCCATCCAGGCCGATGAATTGTTCCTGCACTCCGGCGTGTCCTGCGCTCCGGCCGCTCCTTCCCTATATATGCCATCAATGTTTCCTGTCCCACAGAACAGAATGTTCCCCCCACCAGCGCCGCTCTGCAGAGATGGCCGTCGCTCACCGCGCTATTTTAGGAGGACGACTATTGTCAGAGTATAGCAGGCAGAGGCCATAAGGAAAACATCTCAGCAGAGGGGTAGTGGAGCAGGGGTGCTGTATGATGGGTCATATTAAGGCCAAATTCACAAATAATTACATTTTTATACATATGTTGGGTCAGTATATTCATAGATGAGACTGACTGGTCTCCAAGTTTGCGCCATCTACAATATGGACTCATATAGGGCATGATGTGATTTCTTTTTCAACACAGACCAAGGATCCAGGAGTGCCTGTAGTTTTGACCTGAAAGGCTCTGTTTAAATATCTCTATGTAGTGAGCTCCCCCTAGTGGTGACTGTATAATCTGTATGTAGTGAGCTCCTCCTAGTGGTGACTGTATAATCTGTATGTAGTGAGCTCCCCCTAGTGGTGACTGTATAATCTGTATGTAGTGAGCTCCCCCTAGTGGTAACTGTATAATCTGAATGTAGTGAGCTCCCTCTAGTGGTAATTGTATAATCTGTATGTAGTGAGCTCCCCCTAGTGGTGACTGTATAATCTGTATGTAGTGAGCTCCTCCTAGTGGTGACTGTATAATCTGTATGTAGTGAGCTCCCTCTAGTGGTGACTGTGTAATCTGTATGTAGTGAGCTCCCTCTAGTGGTGACTGTATAATCTGTATGTAGTGAGCTCCTCCTAGTGGTGACTGTATAATCTGTATGTAGTGAGCTCCTCCTAGTGGTGACTGTATAATCTGTATGTAGTGAGCTCCCCCTAGTGGTGACTGTATAATCTGTATGTAGTGAGCTCCCTCTAGTGGTGACTGTATAATCTGTATGTAGTGAGCTCCCTCTAGTGGTGACTGTATAATCTGTATGTAGTGAGCTCCTCCTAGTGATGACTGTATAATCTGTATGTAGTGAGCTCCCTCTAGTGGTGACTGTATAATCTGTATGTAGTGAGCTCCTCCTAGTGGTGACTGTATAATCTGTATGTAGGGAGAACCCCCTAGTGGTGACTGTATAATCTGTATGTAGTGAGCTCCCCCTAGTGGTGACTGTATAATCTGTATGTAGTGAGCTCCCCCTAGTGGTAACTGTATAATCTGAATGTAGTGAGCTCCCTCTAGTGGTGATTGTATAATCTGTATGTAGTGAGCTCCCCCTAGTGGTGACTGTACAATCTGTATGTAGTGAGCTCCCCCTAGTGGTGACTGTATAATCTGTATGTAGTGAGCTCCCTCTAGTAGTGACTGTATAATCTGTATGTAGTGAGCTCCTCCTAGTGGTGACTGTATAATCTGTATGTAGTGAGCTCCTCCTAGTGGTGACTGTATAATCTGTATGTAGTGAGCTCCCCCTAGTGGTAACTGTATAATCTGAATGTAGTGAGCTCCCTCTAGTGGTGATTGTATAATCTGTATGTAGTGAGCTCCCCCTAGTGGTGACTGTATAATCTGTATGTAGTGAGCTCCCCCTAGTGGTAACTGTATAATCTGAATGTAGTGAGCTCCCTCTAGTGGTGACTGTATAATCTGTATGTAGTGAGCTCCCCCTAGTGGTGACTGTACAATCTGTATGTAGTGAGCTCCCCCTAGTGGTGACTGTATAATCTGTATGTAGTGAGCTCCCTCTAGTAGTGACTGTATAATCTGTATGTAGTGAGCTCCTCCTAGTGGTGACTGTATAATCTGTATGTAGTGAGCTCCCTCTAGTGGTGACTGTATAATCTGTATGTAGTGAGCTCCCTCTAGTGGTGACTGTATAATCTGTATGTAGTGAGCTCCCTCTAGTGGTGACTGTATAATCTGTATGTAGTGAGCTCCTCCTAGTGGTGACTGTATAATCTGTATGTAGTGAGCTCCTCCTAGTGGTGACTGTATAATCTGTATGTAGTGAGCTCCCTCTAGTGGTGACTGTATAATCTGTATGTAGTGAGCTCCCTCTAGTGGTGACTGTATAATCTGTATGTAGTGAGCTCCTCCTAGTGATGACTGTATAATCTGTATGTAGTGAGCTCCCTCTAGTGGTGACTGTATAATCTGTATGTAGTGAGCTCCTCCTAGTGGTGACTGTATAATCTGTATGTAGGGAGAACCCCCTAGTGGTGACTGTATAATCTGTATGTAGTGAGCTCCCTCTAGTGGTGACTGTATAATCTGTATGTAGTGAGCTCCTCCTAGTGGTGACTGTATAATCTGTATGTAGGGAGAACCCCCTAGTGGTGACTGTATAATCTGTATGTAGTGAGCTCCCCCTAGTGGTGACTGTATAATCTGTATGTAGTGAGCTCCCTCTAGTGGTGACTGTATAATCTGTATGTAGTGAGCTCCCTCTAGTGGTGACTGTATAATCTGTATGTAGTGAACTCCTCCTAGTGGTGACTGTATAATCTGTATGTAGGGAGAACCCCCTAGTGGTGACTGTATAATCTGTATGTAGTGAGCTCCCCCTAGTGGTGACTGTATAATCTGTATGTAGTGAGCTCCCCCTAGTGGTGACTGTATAATCTGTATGTAGTGAGCTCCCTCTAGTGGTGACTGTATAAACTGTATGTAGTGAGCTCCCCCTAGTGGTGACTGTATAATCTGTATGTAGTGAGCTCCCCCTAGTGGTGACTGTATAATCTGTATGTAGTGAGCTCCCTCTAGTGGTGACTGTATAATCTGTATGTAGTGAGCTCCTCCTAGTGGTGGCTGTATAATCTGTATGTAGTGAGCTCCCTCTAGTGGTGGCTGTATAATCTGTATGTAGTGAGCTCCCCCTAGTGGTGACTGTATAATCTGTATGTAGTGAGCTCCCTCTAGTGGTGGCTGTATAATCTGTATGTAGTGAGCTCCCTCTAGTGATGACTGTATAATCTGCATGTAGTGAGCTCCCTCTAGTGGTGACTGTATAATCTGTATGTAGTGAGCTCCATCTAGTGGTGACTGTGTAATCTGTATGTAGTGAGCTCCCCCTAGTGGTGACTGTATAATCTGTATGTAGTGAGTTCCCCCTAGTGGTGACTGTGTAATCTGTATGTAGTGAGCTCCCCCTAGTGGTGACTGTATAATCTGTATGTAGTGAGTTTCCCCTAGTGGTGACTGTATAATATGTACAGTGGGGGAAAAAAGTATTTAGTCAGCCTTCACCATAGTGGAGTTTGGAGTGTGACTGTTTGAGGTTGTGGACAGGTGTCTTTTATACTGATAACAATGTCACACAGGAGCCATTACTACAGGTAATGAGTGGAGGACAGAGGAGCCTCTTAAAGGAGAAGTTACAGGTCTGTGAGAGACAGAAATCTTGCTTGTTTGTAGGTGACCAAATACTTATTTTCCACCATAATTTGCAAATAAATTCTTAAAAAATCAGACAATGTGATTTTCTGGATTAGTTTTCTCATTTTGTCTCTCATAGTTGAGGTCTACCTATGATGACAATTACAGGCCGGCCTCATCTTTATAAGTGGGAGAACTTGCACAATTGGTGGCTGACTAAATACTTTTTTTCCCCACTGTATGTACTGAGCTCCCCCTAGTGGTGCCTCTGGATAGAATCTTATTATGTCTATGTAGGTGATCTGGCATGTTACTTTCCTATAATTGCCATATATCTATCAGTAACCTCACTGGGCTCTGCTCTGGGCCACCACTATAGGGGACACAGAGGAAGGAATTACACCAAGCCCTGGAGCCTCTGGGGGCCCAACACACTTTTGTCACACAGCATTATAAATGTCAGGTGGCGCCCGTGGTACAGATTTTCCACTGAGGCCCAGTAACGCTTGTACAACAACAGTGTTCTGATAATGGTGATAGGACGGGCCGGATTATTACATGTTTCCTGGGAGAAGTGTCTGCAGCCATTCATCTATATAGCTGTGAGATGCCTAAGGGTAGGGGTACAGAAGGGTCGGGGTACAGAAGGGTCGGGGTACAGAAGGGTCGGGGTACAGAAGGGTCGGTGTACAGAAGGGTCGGTGTACAGAAGGGTCGGGGTACAGAAGGGTAGGGGTACAGAAGGGTAGGGGTACAGAAGGGTCGGGGTACAGAAGGGTCGGGGTACAGAAGGGTAGGCGTACAGAAGGGTCGGGGGTACAGAAGGGTCGGTGTACAGAAGGGTCGGGGTACAGAAGGGTAGGGGTACAGAAGGGTAGGGGTACAGAAGGGTCGGTGTACAGAAGGGTAGGCGTACAGAAGGGTCGGGGTACAGAAGGGTAGGGGTACAGAAGGGTCGGGGTACAGAAGGGTCGGGGTACAGAAGGGTCGGCGTACAGAAGGGTAGGGGTACAGAAGGGTCGGTGTACAGAAGGGTCGCGGTACAGAAGGGTCGGGGTACAGAAGGGTTGGCGTACAGAAGGGTCGGGGTACAGAAGGGTTGGCGTACAGAAGGGTCGGGGTACAGAAGGGTAGGGGTACAGAAGGGCAGGGGTACAGAAGGGTAGGGGTACAGAAGGGTAGGGGTACAGAAGGGTCGGGGTACAGAAGGGTTGGCGTACAGAAGGGTAGGGGTACAGAAGGGTCGGGGTACAGAAGGGTCGGGGTACAGAAGGGTTGGCGTACAGAAGGGTAGGGGTACAGAAGGGTCGGGGTACAGAAGGGTAGGGGTACAGAAGGGTAGGGGTACAGAAGGGCAGGGGTACAGAAGGGTCGGGGTACAGAAGGGTTGGCGTACAGAAGGGTAGGGGTACAGAAGGGTCGGCGTACAGAAGGGTAGGGGTACAGAAGGGTCGGGGTACAGAAGGGTCGGGGTACAGAAGGGTTGGCGTACAGAAGGGTAGGGGTACAGAAGGGTCGGCGTACAGAAGGGTAGGGGTACAGAAGGGTCGGGGTACAGAAGGGTCGGGGTACAGAAGGGTCGGGGTACAGAAGGGTTGGCGTACAGAAGGGTAGGGGTACAGAGCACAGCACACCGGTCCATTAGATCTGGGAATCGTTGGTGGTCTCAGCTCATGGACTCCATCAATGCCATCTTCTGAGGTGGTCACTTCTATCTGGACTTCCCCTTTAAGCCCCCCCCCATCACCTGTAATATTATTAGTTGTTACATCAGTAATTCGCAGTTTATCGTGTGTGATTATAGGGGGCGGGGGTCAGTGCCTCCTATTCCCAGGCCGCGCCGGTTACAGAGGTGCTGGAGGAGGACGCTGACGGCCGCGCTATTCTTCCCTGGCTTCCTGTCTGCCAACACACAGGGGCGCTGGCGTCAGCACAGCCTGGAAACACATGCTTGTCTTTATGAGGGGTCCGGAGGATGTCAGGCTGGCACAGGGAAGTAGTAAATGTGCGCAGCCTTTGTGGGTTATTTGAGGAATCTCCGCAGACCCTTCCCATTATTGTAAGCCATTTCCATCACCCATAAACCAGGACATGACTCCGAGCGCTGAGCTCATGTGTTCTCACGACTACCCTGCCACAATGCCACGCTCTGGCAGCGCCCCAGCATCAGCTCTGCTCATCCTGAGCCTCCTAGTTCACAAAGAGAATGCCAGAACTACAGTAATGACTGACACACAGACCCAGAGAAGAAAGGAAGCAAGTGGGGTGTAACTCTACATAGCGGTGCAAATTTACAGACCATTCAGGGTGTGCGGAAAGCTGAGTGACAACCGTCACATTCACTAATGAACATCCATATAGTGATGTCGCTGACTTAGATGGACACATGACCGGACCAAGACTGCAAGATGGAGAATCGCTGACATCATGGAGGAGAAACGCTGCTCATACGGGGAGGAGACATTCTCTGCTTCATGGTCTGTTTCTGGGAAAGCTGGGTGACTACTACCAAGCCGGATCTCATATGGGCTCGTACCCAAGTCTTCTAATCACTAATGATCCAGCAACAATACAGAGGATGGAACACTGTATGACTACAAATATCTGCCATGCAGGGGTCCAGGAAAGCTGGGTGACTACTGAAACAACCTCTATTCGCGTTCCCACAGACTTGGCGTCTAGGTCATCCAGGCTACAAATGGTCATGCAGCAATATGCGGAGTGTATTACTGCTTACCTGCAGAGACTAGCCAAACAGTGGTCCAGGAAAGCTGGGTGACTATGAATATGCCCACATTACAGGGGCTGGCATCCATCTGATGGCCAGGCAGCTATCAATGTATACACTAGAGAGATAACCTATTACAAGGGGAACTGGGCTATAGGAGGCAGAGCTGCACCCAAGAAAAGCTCCCTGTCTGAAACACTGGCCATGAGGATATATATAGTAACTATAGGGTACACTGCAGTACAGCACTTATATATTAGTCACTATATTCTCCTAAATCTGAACAGGATCCCAAGCGGGTGAGTCGCACATTACATATCAATACTGCAAAGCAGAAAAATGAGTAGGAGCTGCCCCCTGGTGTCTATATGTAAAACTACAGCTTTGTATCCAGCCTCATAAGTCATGTAATGTGGACCTGACAATATATACTGTACAGAGACACTGGCTGGAAATCCTGAAATCTGCACCATGTATAACTCAGGCTATAGAGAAATCTATGAGAAAGTGGTGACACCTAGTGGTCAAAAGAGGAAGGGATGGTATTATCTACATCCTAATAAACTGGTGGCTCACCCCACTCCATAGACTAGGATCACTAATATATACACACAGCAGAATACAGTCATGGCCAAAAGTTTTGAGAATGACACAAATATTCTATTTTCACATGATCTGCAGCCCTCTGGTTTTTATGTGTGTTTGTCAGATGTTTTTATCACATACAGAAATAGAATTGCATTCATATTATGAGTAACAGAAGCTTATATTGACAGTTAGAATGAGTTAATGCAGCAAGTCAATATTTGCAGTGTTGACCCTTCTTCTTCAGGACCTCTGCAATTCTCCCTGGCATGCTCTCAATCAACTTCTGGACCAAATCCTGACTGATAGCAGTCCATTCTTGCAGAATCAATGCTTTCATTTTGTCTGAATTTGTTGGTTTTTGTTTGTCCACCCGTCTCTTGATGATTGACCACAAGTTCTCAATGGGATTAAGATCTGGGGAGTTTCCAGGCCATGGACCCAAAATCTCTATGTTTTGTTCCCTGAGCCATTTAGTTATCACCTTTGCTTTATGGCAAGGTGCTCCATCATGCTGGAAAAGGCATTGTTGAGCGCGAAACTGCTCTTGGACGGTTGGGAGAAGTTGCTCTTGGAGGACATTCTGGTACCATTCTTTATTCATGGCTGTGTTTTTAGGCAAGACTGTGAGAGAGCCGATTCCCTTGGCTGAGAAGCAACCCCACACATGAATGGTTTCAGGATGCTTTACAGTTGGCATGAGACAAGACTGGTGGTAGCGCTCACCTCTTCTTCTCCGAATAAGCTGTTTTCCAGAT
This sequence comes from Leptodactylus fallax, assembly GCA_947044405.1. NCBI lineage: Eukaryota > Metazoa > Chordata > Amphibia > Anura > Leptodactylidae > Leptodactylus > Leptodactylus fallax. The sequence continues at coordinate 229,730 of CAMRHE010000975.1, read as the reverse complement.
GTTCCAAACAATCGAAAAGGGGATTCATCAGAGAAAATGACTTTCCCCCAGTCCTCAGCAGTCCACTCCCTGTACCTTTTGCAGAATATCAGTCTGTCCCTGATGTTTTTTCTGGAGAGAAGTGGCTTCTTTGCTGCCCTCCTTGAGACCAGGCCTTGCTCCAAGAGTCTCCGCCTCACAGTGCGTGCAGATGCACTCACACCTGCCTGCTGCCATTCCTCAGCAAGCTCTGCACTGCTGGTAGCCCGATCCCGCAGCTGAAACACTTTTAAGAGACGGTCCTGCCGCTTGCTGGTCTTTCTTGGGCACCCTGGAGCCTTTTTGGCACCAATGGAACCTCTGTCCTTGAAGTTCTTGATGATGCGATAGATTGTTGACTGAGGTGCAATCTTTCTAGCTGCAATACTCTTCCCAGTTAGGCCATTTTTGTGCAGTGCAATGATGACTACACGTGTTTCTTTAGAGATAACCATGGTTAACAGAAGAGAAACAATGATGGCAAGCACCAGCCTCCTTTTAAAGTGTCCAGTGGTGTCATTCTTACTTAATCATGACAGATTGATCTCCAGCCCTGTCCTCATCAACACCCACACCTGTGTTAATGGAGCAATCACTGAAACGATGTTAGGTGGTCCTTTTAAGGCAGGGCTGTAATGATGTTGAAATGTGTTTTGGGGGATAAAGTTCATTTTCTAGGCAAATATTGACTTTGCAAGTAATTGCTGTTAAGCTGATCACTCTTTATAACATTCTGGAGTATATGCAAATTGCCATTAGAAAAACTGAAGCAGTAGACTTTGTAAAAATTAATATTTGTATCATTGTCAAAACTTTTGGCCATGACTGTAGTGAGCGCAGACTAGGCTTGATCAACAGCCAAAATCTGTGAATGTAAACCAAGCCAAATACAATAGTGAAGTTTTCAGCTTAAAACATTTTCCTCGATAAACTTAAGGGAGTCCTATCAGGTGATTTCTATATTCTTCTTACACATATGTGTAATATATAGTGTATGGCATATAGTATACGATATATATTGTGTAGTATATAGTGCAGGTATATAGTGTATGGCATATAGTATACGATATATATTGTGTAGTATATAGTGCAGGTATATAGTATAAGGTATATAGTATACGATATATATTGTGTAGTATATAGTGCAGGTATATAGTATAAGGTATATAGTATACGATATATATTGTGTAGTATATAGTGCAGGTATATAGTGTATGGCATATAGTATACGATATATATTGTGTAGTATATAGTGCAGGTATATAGTGTATGGCATATAGTATACGATATATATTGTGTAGTTATAGTGCAGGTATATAGTATAAGGTATATAGTATACGATATATATTGTGTAGTATATAGTGCAGGTATATAGTATAAGGTATATAGTATACGATATATATTGTGTAGTATATAGTGCAGGTATATAGTGTATGGCATATAGTATACGATATATATTGTGTAGTATATAGTGCAGGTATATAGTGTATGGCATATAGTATACGATATATATTGTGTAGTATATAGTGCAGGTATATAGTGTATGGCATATAGTATACGATATATATTGTGTAGTATATAGTGCAGGTATATAGTATAAGGTATATAGTATACGATATATATTGTGTAGTATATAGTGCAGGTATATAGTATAAGGTATATAGTATACAGTATATAGTATTTGTTGCACCCACCTTCTGGATACAGATAAACCTTCATTCTTCTTCGGCTTCTGCTGCTTTTCTTGTTCTGCTCCTAGGACAAGTTTCATCCTGAAGTCTCTGTAGGCGTCTGCCGCGCTCTCTGCTCCCTCCCCCGCAGACCTGGGCGGCTGCTTAGTCATGGAGGTGAGGGACGGGCTCCTGGGTGCTGAGTTAGCGGCAGGGGTGACTCGTAATTTGGCTGTAAATTCTTTGCCCAGCTGCAGTGCAGGTTTTGTGGGGCTGCTTGTGGGCTCCGCTGTCTTTTCTAGTCGGCCATTACTCAGGGAATCGTCTTTGGTTTGGACTGGCTGATACGATGCAGAGGAACGTTTCTGCCCCCTCTTTTTCAGTGAATCCTATAGAAGATACAGCAATGTGAAGCTATTATAGGTGACAGGTCCCTGCTCTCACTGCAATTTAGGGTGAAGTCAGTTCTTAATGGATATACAAGAGCAGTTTTCTTTGCATCCCTTTTTCTGGGAAAGTTGGGTGACCACCCCTGGTGACCAATCCCCAGTGTACTCCGCACTGGCCAGTGAATAGCTTCTTATTCTCCCCTCGCATCAGCAACTGTAATAGGAGCTTAAGATAGCCGGCCAGGGTGTGTATCTGGACAGAAAGTTGGGTGACAACCTCAGTGTGAGATGTAATGGCGGCCATATTTGTTGTCACCCAGCTTTCCCAAACAGAATCACAGAGAGAAACAACTTTCCAGCCCCCTCCATAGACATTGTGTAGTGGCGGTACTCACCTCCTGGGCGCTGGCAATTGGACCAGACATCATCCCTCGTACGATCTTGCTGGACTTCGGCCTCTGAGCCTCGGCTGGACATTCTGGTAGACTGGACGTCTCGCTTCTCAGCTCTCTTGTAAGGTTTGCTCCATTTTGGTAGGTGTCGCAGCTTCCTGAGCTGGTCTCTGATTTCCTGTAGTCCCCATGTGCGGCTCTGGGTCGCTCTTTATGATTACGTGACGGTTTACCGCTGCTACTCCTATAAGACGTATACACATGTGATTACAGGGAGCACCCAGTGTATGGAAATACAGCTTACAGGGCTGCTGTAAACCGGGGCATATACTGATGTTTAGGCTGGGACTACAAAGCAACTTTGGTCACATGACACCAAGTTCACATGGTCGCACTACAAGTCAAATAACCCATATCTGCTGGATTTACAGTGCTGCAAATCCTAAAACCCTCACCGCCAAACTGCGCCCTACAATAGAGATGTACTGCACTGCACAAGACAGAGACCGAAGTCGCCATATAGCCTTATTGCTGGGTCACTGCTTACCATTCATGGGTGAGTCAGGGGGTGCTAGCTGTCGACTGTCTAATGTGTATAGTCAGCATAAGAACCCCCCCATACCGCTAATGGTTGTCAGAGTAGTCGTCCTATCTTCAGCACACAATCAATATCACCAATGACCAGTAGGTGTGACTAGAGGCGATGATGCAGCAGCAGCCCCTGTACCTATAGATGTGGGTGACGCTGGAGTCGGACACCGCAGAGCTCTCGCCGGCGTCTTCATCGGAGAGGTCGTACACGTCCAGCTGGGAGGTCTCAGGCTCCTTCCTCTGACTTCCTTTGATAAACATCTTTGTGTCCTCCATGTTATGGTCTCCGGTCATCTTCAACTTTTTGTTTTGCCCAAAACTTTCAAGAAAATACTTTGTGATGAGCTCCAGGAGGGTCTTCAGGGGTCTGTCAGCCAACTAAGAGGAGGTAAAAACACATTAACTAGTCATTTACCATGTCCGAGGACTGTGGGTGCACAGCTGCCCCAGAAAGTTACCGGGTGTTATAATGAAAGATGCCCCATAAAGTCCTTCAGCCAATAATCCAGAGAGTCCATGGAAAAGCTGCTTCTGTGTACACGAGGTGAAGTCTCCTATATATAGGGCAGGGTGACCCTGGTAAAATATGTGTATATAGCCTGCAGCTCTCACAACGCCAGTATTGTGGGGTTCGTCCCCCCATCACTTACCTTATTCTCTTTATACAAGGTCTCCAGATGCAGGACGACCCCAGAAATATATATATATATATATACAGCCTGCAGCCCCCCCCCCCAGTATTGTGGGGTTCGTCCCCCCATCACTTACCTTATTCTCTTTATACAAGGTCTCCAGGTGCAGGACGACCCCAGAAATAAATATATATATATATATATATATATATATATATATACAGCCTGCAGCCCCCCCCCAGTATTGTGGAGTTCGTCCCCCCATCACTTACCTTATTCTCTTTATACAAGGTCTCCAGGTGCAGGACGACCCCAGAAATATATATATATATATATATATATACAGCCTGCAGCCCCCCCAGTATTGTGGGGTTCGTCCCCCCATCACTTACCTTGTTCTCTTTATACAAGGTCTCCAGGTGCAGGACGACCCCAGAAATATATATATATATACAGCCTGCAGCCCCCCCAGTATTGTGGGGTTCGCCCCCCCATCACTTACCTTGTTCTCTTTATACAAGGTCTCCAGGTGCAGGACGCTCCTCAGCTCATTCCTATTGTTGATGCTTTGTGAGGTGCGAGGGAATTCCACCTCCAGAGCTGCGCTCGTCTTCTTTAATCCCTGTGGGATTGGAATATGGGTCAGTACTGGCCATCACTGAGCACGCCCCAAATACCAGGACTCAGGCCGGGAGGAGAGACAGGACAGGGGGCAGCACTTGGGCATGGTGGAGTCAAACAACATTGAGTGGGGAAACAGAACAGCGACACTTGGTCAGGCTGGGGCAACAGGATGGTGACATTTTGGCAGGGTTAGGGAAAAAAAAACACATTGGGCAGGACAGGAGGATGGCAGCAGCACGCCGGCAGGATGGGGCAACAGGAAGACAACAACATATCACAGGCTTTCCTGCAGTCCTATCTAAAACCACATTACATGATATAAGGAAGGCAGAGCTGGCACAGGTTACACCATTTGCCTCATTAACCCTTTGGACCTGGTGGAATCACAAGTTGCAGGGGTTGCACCAAATTTCTTAGACTTTTCACTTTTGGTACAAACAGTAATAACACCAGTGATATACAGTGCTGGCCAAAAGTATTGGCACCCCTGCAATTCTGTCAGGTAATACTCAATTTCTTCCAGAAAATGATTGCAATCACAAATGCTTTGGTAATAATATCTTCATTTATTTTGTTTTCAATGGAAAACCACAAAAAGAATTGTCAAAAAGCCAAATTGGATATAATTCCACACCAAACATAAAAAGGGGGTGGACAAAGGTATTGGCACCATTTGAAAAATCATGTGATGCTTCTCTAATTTGTGTAATTAACAGCACCTGTTACTTACCTGTGGCACATAACAGGTGGTGGCAATAACTAAATCACACTTGCAGCCAGTTGAAATGGATTAAAGTTGACTCAACCTCTGTCCTGTGTCCTTGTGTGTACCACATTGAGCATGGAGAAAAGAAAGAAGACCAAAGAACTGTCTGAGGACTTGAGAAGCAAAATTGTGAGGAAGCATGAGCAATCTCAAGGCTACAAGTCCATCTCCAAAGACCTGAATGTTCCTGTGTCTACCGTGCGCAGTGTCATCAAGAAGTGTAAAGCCCATGGCACTGCGGCTAACCTCCCTAGATGTGGACGGAAAAGAAAAATTGACGAGAGATTTCAACGAAAGATTGTGCGGATGGTGGCTAAAGAACCTCGACTAACATCCAAACAAGTTCTAGCTGCCCTGCAGTCCGAGGGTACAACAGTGTGAACCCGTACTATCCGTCGGCGTCTGAATGAAAAGGGACTCTATGGTAGGATACCCAGGAAGACCCCACTTCTGACCCAGAGACATAAAAAAGCCAAAACTTACCTGAGAAAGCCAAAAACTTTTTGGAAGAATGTTCTCTGGTCAGATGAGACAAAAGTAGAGCTTTTTGGGAAAAGGCATCAACGTAGAGTTTACAGGAAAAAAAAAGAGGCCTTCAAAGAAAAGAACACGGTCCCTACAGTCAAACATGGCGGAGGTTCCCTGATGTTTTGGGGTTGCTTTGCTGCCTCTGGCACTGGACTGCTTGACCGTGTGCATGGCATTATGAAGTCTGCAGCATAATGTAGGGCCTAGTGTGAGAAAGCTGGGTCTCCCTCAGAGGTCATGGGTCTTCCAGCAGGACAATGACCCAAAACACACTTCAAAAAGCACTAGAAAATGGTTTGAGAGAAAGCACTGGAGACTTGTAAAGTGGCAGCAATGAGTCCAGACCTGAATCCCATAGAACACCCAAGGAGAGATCTCACAATGGCAGTTTGGAGAAGGCGCCCTTCACATCTCAGGGACCTGGAGAAATTCCAGCAGAGCATTGGAAGAAACTCATTGATGGTTACCGGAAGCGGTTGTTCGCAGTTATTTTGTCTAAAGGTTGTGCTAGCAAGTATTAGGCTGAGGGTGCCAATACTTTTGTCCGGGCCATTTTTGGAGTTTTGTGTAAAATGATCAATGATTTGACTTTTTTTTTCATTCTCTTTTGTGTTTTTTCATTGCAAGCAAAATAAATGAAGATATTATTACCAAAGCATTTGTGATTGCAATCATTTTCTGGAAGAAATTGTGTATTATCTGACAGAATTGCAGGGGTGCCAATACTTTTGGCCAGCACTGTAACAGAGGGGGTCTCTTATCAGTATGAGGGGTCTCTTATTACTCTGAGGGGTCTCTTATCAGTATGAGGGGTCTCTTATTACTCTGAGGGGTCTCTTATCAGTATGAGGGGTCTCTTATTACTCTGAGGGTCTCTTATCAGTATGAGGGGTCTCTTATTACTCTGAGGGGTCTCTTATTACTCTGAGGGGTCTCTTATCAGTATGGGGTCTCTTATTACTCTGGGGGTCTCTTATCAGTATGGGGGTCTCTTATTACTCTGAGGGTCTCTTATCAGTATGGGGGCTCTTATTACTCTGGGGGTCTCTTATTACTCTGAGGGGTCTCTTATCAGTATGAGGGGCTCTTATTACTCTGAGGGGTCTCTTATCAGTATGAGGGGTCTCTTATTACTCTGAGGGGCTCTTATTACTCTGAGGGGTCTCTTATCAGTATGAGGGGTCTCTTATTACTCTGAGGGGTCTCTTATTACTCTGAGGGGCTCTTATTACTCTGAGGGGGCTCTTATCAGTATGAGGGGTCTTGGACCTGCTATGGCGGCCATGACAGGAGCCTGCACTCTAGGGGACCACATAATACACACATACTGTACAGCTATAAGGAGCAATGCTCTGCAACCTGCACCTGACCAGCTCTTGTACAACTCTCCGTAAGTCAGTGCAGGCTGGGAGTTGTAGTCCCACTAGAGCCGGTAATACAGAGTGCAGACATGTCCTCCTACCTTCCTGCTCAGGAACTCCCGCACCAGAGAGGCGGCCACGGCCTCCACAAGGCTCTGCTCCATCCCCCACGCTCAGCCCCTGCTCCCCGCTCTGTCCATCCCCAGGCTCCGATACCCGCTGCTAGGCCGCAGACCCTGTTTAGCCTCGGTCTCCATGGTGACAGGTTGTGTCACTTCCTGACTGTGCTGAGCGATCGCCATCTAGTGGCCGAATCTGGAAATGCGCTGTAAAGTTAGGTGGCTGATATAATGGGGGGCTCTGGAGCGGGGGCATCGACATAATAAATATAAAAAAGGGAAACTTTTTTTTTTTTTTTTTTTTAACCAAAATTATCAAAGTTTTGCCTTTGTTTAGAACAGACCCTGATACAAGACGTGTATATACTGTACGTGTAATACAGACCCTGATACATGACGTGTATATACTGTACGTGTAATACAGACCCTGGTACATGACGTGTATATACTGTACGTGTAATACAGACCCTGGTACATGACGTGTATATACTGTACGTGTAATACAGACCCTGATACATGACGTGTATATACTGTACGTGTAATACAGACCCTGATACATGACGTGTATATACTGTACGTGTGATACAGACCCTGGTACATGACGTGTATATACTGTACGTGTAATACAGACCCTGATACATGACGTGTATATACTGTACGTGTAATACAGACCCTGGTACATGACGTGTATATACTGTACGTCTAATACAGACCCTGGTACATGACGTGTATATACTGTACGTGTAATACAGACCCTGGTACATGACGTGTATATACTGTATGTGTAATACAGACCCTGACACATGACATTTATGTACTGTACGTGTAATACAGACCCTGGTACATGACGTGTATATACTGTACGTGTAATACAGACCCTGATACATGACGTGTATATACTGTACGTGTAATACAGACCCTGGTACATGACGTGTATATACTGTATGTGTAATACAGACCCTGATACATGACGTGTATATACTGTACGTGTAATACAGACCCTGGTACATGACGTGTATATACTGTACGTGTAATACAGACCCTGGTACATGACGTGTATATACTGTACGTGTAATACAGACCCTGATACATGACGTGTATATACTGTACGTGTAATACAGACCCTGGTACATGACGTGTATATACTGTACGTGTAATACAGACCCTGATACATGACATATATATACTGTACGTGTAATACAGACCCTGGTACATGACATATATATACTGTACGTGTAATACAGACCCTGATACATGACGTGTATATACTGTACGTGTAATACAGACCCTGGTACATGACGTGTATATACTGTACGTGTAATACAGACCCTGGTACATGACGTGTATATACTGTACGTGTAATACAGACCCTGATACATGACGTGTATATACTGTACGTGTAATACAGACCCTGGTACATGACGTGTATATACTGTACGTGTAATACAGACCCTGGTACATGACGTGTATATACTGTACGTGTAATACAGACCCTGGTACATGACGTGTATATACTGTATGTGTAATACAGACCCTGGTACATGACGTGTATATACTGTACGTGTAATACAGACCCTGGTACATGACATATATATACTGTACGTGTAATACAGACCCTGGTACATGACGTGTATATACTGTACGTGTAATACAGACCCTGATACATGACGTGTATATACTGTACGTGTAATACAGACCCTGGTACATGACGTATATATACTGTATGTGTAATACAGACCCTGGTACATGACGTGTATATACTGTACGTGTAATACAGACCCTGGTACATGACGTGTATATACTGTACGTGTAATACAGACCCTGGTACATGACGTGTATATACTGTACGTGTAATACAGACCCTGGTACATGACGTATATATACTGTACGTGTAATACAGACCCTGGTACATGACGTGTATATACTGTACGTGTAATACAGACCCTGATACATGACGTGTATATACTGTACGTGTAATACAGACCCTGGTACATGACGTATATATACTGTATGTGTAATACAGACCCTGGTACATGACGTGTATATACTGTACGTGTAATACAGACCCTGGTACATGACGTGTATATACTGTACGTGTAATACAGACCCTGATACATGACGTGTATATACTGTACGTGTAATACAGACCCTGGTACATGACGTGTATATACTGTACGTGTAATACAGACCCTGGTACATGACGTGTATATACTGTACGTGTAATACAGACCCTGATACATGACGTGTATATACTGTACGTGTAATACAGACCCTGGTACATGACGTGTATATACTGTACGTGTAATACAGACCCTGGTACATGACGTGTATATACTGTACGTGTAATACAGACCCTGATACATGACGTGTATATACTGTACGTGTAATACAGACCCTGGTACATGACGTGTATATACTGTACGTGTAATACAGACCCTGGTACATGACGTGTATATACTGTACGTGTAATACAGACCCTGGTACATGACGTGTATATACTGTACGTGTAATACAGACCCTGGTACATGACGTGTATATACTGTACGTGTAATACAGACCCTGGTACATGACGTGTATATACTGTACGTGTAATACAGACCCTGGTACATGACGTGTATATACTGTACGTGTAATACAGACCCTGGTACATGACGTGTATATACTGTACGTGTAATACAGACCCTGATACATGACGTGTATATACTGTACGTGTAATACAGACCCTGATACATGACGTGTATATACTGTACGTGTAATACAGACCCTGGTACATGACGTGTATATACTGTACGTGTAATACAGACCCTGGTACATGACGTGTATATACTGTACGTGTAATACAGACCCTGGTACATGACGTGTATATACTGTACGTGTAATACAGACCCTGGTACATGCGTGTATATACTGTACGTGTAATACAGACCCTGGTACATGACGTGTATATACTGTACGTGTAATACAGACCCTGGTACATGACGTGTATATACTGTACGTGTAATACAGACCCTGGTACATGACGTGTATATACTGTACGTGTAATACAGACCCTGGTACATGACGTGTATATACTGTACGTGTAATACAGACCCTGGTACATGACGTGTATATACTGTACGTGTAATACAGACCCTGGTACATGACGTGTATATACTGTACGTGTAATACAGACCCTGGTACATGACGTGTATATACTGTACGTGTAATACAGACCCTGGTACATGACGTGTATATACTGTACGTGTAATACAGACCCTGACACATGACGTGTATATACTGTACGTGTAATACAGACCCTGGTACATGACGTGTATATACTGTACGTGTAATACAGACCCTGGTACATGACGTGTATATACTGTACGTGTAATACAGACCCTGGTACATGACGTGTATATACTGTACGTGTAATACAGACCCTGGTACATGACGTGTATATACTGTACGTGTAATACAGACCCTGGTACATGACGTGTATATACTGTACGTGTAATACAGACCCTGGTACATGACGTGTATATACTGTACGTGTAATACAGACCCTGATACATGACGTGTATATACTGTACGTGTAATACAGACCCTGGTACATGACGTGTATATACTGTACGTGTAATACAGACCCTGGTACATGACGTGTATATACTGTACGTGTAATACAGACCCTGGTACATGACGTGTATATACTGTACGTGTAATACAGACCCTGGTACATGACGTGTATATACTGTACGTGTAATACAGACCCTGATACATGACATGTATATACTGTACGTGTAATACAGACCCTGGTACATGACGTGTATATACTGTACGTGTAATACAGACCCTGATACATGACGTGTATATACTGTACGTGTAATACAGACCCTGATACATGACGTGTATATACTGTACGTGTAATACAGACCCTGATACATGACGTGTATATACTGTACGTGTAATACAGACCCTGGTACATGACGTGTATATACTGTACGTGTAATACAGACCCTGATACATGACGTGTATATACTGTACATGTAATACAGACCCTGGTACATGACGTGTATATACTGTACGTGTAATACAGACCCTGGTACATGACGTGTATATACTGTACGTGTAATACAGACCCTGGTACATGACATTTATATACTGTACGTGTAATACAGACCCTGGTACATGACGTGTATATACTGTACGTGTAATACAGACCCTGATACATGACGTGTATATACTGTACGTGTAATACAGACCCTGGTACATGACGTGTATATACTGTATGTGTAATACAGACCCTGGTACATGACGTGTATATACTGTACGTGTAATACAGACCCTGGTACATGACGTGTATATACTGTACGTGTAATACAGACCCTGGTACATGACGTGTATATACTGTACGTGTAATACAGACCCTGGTACATGACGTGTATATACTGTACGTGTAATACAGACCCTGGTACATGACATGTATATACTGTACGTGTAATACAGACCCTGGTACATGACGTGTATATACTGTACGTGTAATACAGACCCTGATACATGACGTGTATATACTGTACGTGTAATACAGACCCTGGTACATGACGTGTATATACTGTACGTGTAATACAGACCCTGGTACATGACGTGTATATACTGTACGTGTAATACAGACCCTGGTACATGACGTGTATATACTGTACGTGTAATACAGACCCTGGTACATGACGTGTATATACTGTACGTGTAATACAGACCCTGGTACATGACGTGTATATACTGTCGTGTATACGGGCGGTACTGACGTGTAATACAGACCCTGGTACATGACGTGTATATACTGTACGTGTAATACAGACCACTGGTACATGACGTGTATATACTGTACGTGTAATACAGACCCTGGTACATGACGTATATATACTGTACGTGTAATACAGACCCTGGTACATGACGTGTATATACTGTACGTGTAATACAGACCCTGGTACATGACGTGTATATACTGTACGTGTAATACAGACCCTGGTACATGACGTGTATATACTGTACGTGTAATACAGACCCTGGTACATGACGTGTATATACTGTACGTGTAATACAGACCCTGGTACATGACGTGTATATACTGTACGTGTAATACAGACCCTGATACATGACGTGTATATACTGTACGTGTAATACAGACCCTGGTACATGACGTATATATACTGTACGTGTAATACAGACCCTGGTACATGACGTGTATATACTGTACGTGTAATACAGACCCTGGTACATGACGTGTATATACTGTACGTGTAATACAGACCCTGGTACATGACGTGTATATACTGTACGTGTAATACAGACCCTGGTACATGACGTGTATATACTGTACGTGTAATACAGACCCTGGTACATGACGTGTATATACTGTACGTGTAATACAGACCCTGATACATGACGTGTATATACTGTACGTGTAATACAGACCCTGGTACATGACGTGTATATACTGTACGTGTAATACAGACCCTGGTACATGACGTGTATATACTGTACGTGTAATACAGACCCTGATACATGACGTGTATATACTGTACGTGTAATACAGACCCTGGTACATGACGTGTATATACTGTACGTGTAATACAGACCCTGGTACATGACGTGTATATACTGTACGTGTAATACAGACCCTGGTACATGACGTGTATATACTGTACGTGTAATACAGACCCTGGTACATGACGTGTATATACTGTACGTGTAATACAGACCCTGGTACATGACGTGTATATACTGTACGTGTAATACAGACCCTGGTACATGACGTGTATATACTGTACGTGTAATACAGACCCTGGTACATGACGTGTATATACTGTACGTGTAATACAGACCCTGGTACATGACGTGTATATACTGTACGTGTAATACAGACCCTGATACATGACGTGTATATACTGTACGTGTAATACAGACCCTGGTACATGACGTGTATATACTGTACGTGTAATACAGACCCTGGTACATGACGTGTATATACTGTACGTGTAATACAGACCCTGGTACATGACGTGTATATACTGTACGTGTAATACAGACCCTGATACATGACGTGTATATACTGTATGTGTAATACAGACCCTGACACATGACATTTATGTACTTTACGTGTAATACAGACCCTGACACATGACGTGTATATACTGTACATCTAATACAGACCCTGATACATGACGTGTATATACTGTACGTGTAATACAGACCCTGGTACATGACATGTATATACTGTATGTGTAATACAGACCACTGGTACATGACGTGTATATACTGTACGTGTAATACAGACCCTGGTACATGACGTGTATATACTGTATGTGTAATACAGACCACTGGTACATGACGTGTATATACTGTACGTGTAATACCGACAGAAGTATTCTGACGACTCTGCAATAGTGGGCCTCATCACAGACGATGATGACAAGGAGTACAGAGAACTGAACCGGTTTTTTGTGGACTGGTGCCACCGGAACCACCTGAAGATTAACGCGGGGAAGACCAAGGAGATGGTGGTGGACTTCCGTAAAGGCAGAAGCCCTCCTAAACCAGTGGACATCCTGGGGACGGGCATCGAGATTGTGAACACCTATAAGTACCTGGGTCTGCTCCTTAATAATAAGCTGGACTGGGCAGATCATATGGAGGCCCTGTACAGGAAGGGCCACAGCAGGGCTCTACCTGCTTAGTAAGCTGAGAGCCTTTGGTATCCGGGGGGCACTTCTTAGGACTTTCTTCAACTCGGTAGTGGCATCAGCCATCTTCTTTGGAGTGGCCTGCTGGGGGAGCAGTATATCAACCAGGGACAGAAATAAACTTGACAAGCTGATTAGAAAGGCCAGCTCTGTCCTGGGGAGCCCACTGGACCCAGTGCAGGTGGTGGGTGACAGAAGGATACTGTCCGTGGTGAGCTCCATGCGGGAGAAGAAGTCCCATCCCATGCATGAGACTGTGATCGCGCTGAGCAGGTACTGTCAGTGACCGACTGCTCCACCCTAGGTGTGAGAAGGAGCGCTATCGGAAGTCTTTCCTCCCCACCGCGGTTAGGCTGTACAACCAACACCGACCTAAGAGGAGATCATTACACACAGAGAACTGAAATATCTCTCTGCCTGTTACATCCCCCCCCCCCCCCTCTGCTACGTCCTATCTGTCTGTCTGCTATCAATGTAATGTCTCTCACCTTGGAACATTCCTGTACATGTTGTATTTGTATTTGTATCTGCTTATCTTTGCTGCTGTAACACACTGAATTTCCCCATTGTGGGACTATTAAAGGACTATTATTATTATTATTATTATTACAGACCCTGGTACATGACGTGTATATACTGTACGTGTAATACAGACCCTGGTACATGACGTGTATATACTGTACGTGTAATACAGACCCTGGTATATGACGTGTATATATTGTACGTGTAATACAGACCCTGGTACATGACGTGTATATACTGTACGTGTAATACAGACCCTGGTACATGACGTGTATATACTGTACGTGTAATACAGACCCTGGTACATGACGTGTATATACTGTACGTGTAATACAGACCCTGGTATATGACGTGTATATACTGTACGTGTAATACAGACCCTGGTACATGACGTGTATATACTGTACGTGTAATACAGACCCTGGTACATGACGTGTATATACTGTATGTGTAATACAGACCCTGACACATGACATTTATGTACTGTACGTGTAATACAGACCCTGGTACATGACGTGTATATACTGTACGTGTAATACAGACCCTGATACATGACGTGTATATACTGTATGTGTAATACAGACCCTGGTACATGACGTGTATATACTGTATGTGTAATACAGACCCTGATACATGACGTGTATATACTGTACGTGTAATACAGACCCTGATACATGACGTGTATATATTGTACGTGTAATACAGACCCTGGTACATGACGTGTATATACTGTACGTGTAATACAGACCCTGATACATGACGTGTATATACTGTATGTGTAATACAGACCCTGGTACATGCTGTACGTGTAATACAGACCCTGGTACATGACGTGTATATACTGTACGTGTAATACAGACCCTGATACATGACGTGTATATACTGTACGTGTAATACAGACCCTGGTACATGACGTGTATATACTGTACGTGTAATACAGACCCTGGTACATGACGTGTATATACTGTACGTGTAATACAGACCCTGGTACATGACGTGTATATACTGTACGTGTAATACAGACCCTGGTACATGACGTGTATATACTGTACGTGTAATACAGACCCTGGTACATGACGTGTATATACTGTACGTGTAATACAGACCCTGGTACATGACGTGTATATACTGTACGTGTAATACAGACCCTGGTACATGACGTGGGTGTATATACTGTACGTGTAATACAGACCCTGGTACATGACGTGTATATACTGTACGTGTAATACAGACCCTGGTACATGACGTGTATATACTGTACGTGTAATACAGACCCTGGTACATGACGTGTATATACTGTACGTGTAATACAGACCCTGGTACATGACGTGTATATACTGTACGTGTAATACAGACCCTGGTACATGACGTGTATATACTGTACGTGTAATACAGACCCTGATACATGACGTGTATATACTGTACGTGTAATACAGACCCTGGTACATGACGTGTATATACTGTACGTGTAATACAGACCCTGGTACATGACGTGTATATACTGTACGTGTAATACAGACCCTGGTACATGACGTGTATATACTGTACGTGTAATACAGACCCTGGTACATGACGTGTATATACTGTACGTGTAATACAGACCCTGATACATGACGTGTATATACTGTACGTGTAATACAGACCCTGGTACATGACGTGTATATACTGTACGTGTAATACAGACCCTGGTACATGACGTGTATATACTGTACATCTAATACAGACCCTGGTACATGACGTGTATATACTGTACGTGTAATACAGACCCTGGTACATGAGGCGTGTATATACTGTACGTGTGATACAGACCCTGGTACATGACGTGTATATACTGTGACGTGTGATACAGACCCTGGTACATGACGTGTATATACTGTACGTGTGATACAGACCCTGGTACATGACGTGTATATACTGTACGTGTCATACAGACCCTGGTACATGACGTGTATATACTGTACGTGTAATACAGACCCTGGTACATGACGTGTATATACTGTATGTGTAATACAGACCCTGATACATGACGTTTATATACTGTATGTGTAATACAGACCCTGATACATGACGTGTATATACTGTACGTGTGATACAGACCCTGGAACATGACGTGTATATACTGTACGTGTGATACAGACCCTGGTACATGACGTGTATATACTGTACGTGTGATACAGACCCTGGTACATGACGTGTATATACTGTACGTGTAATACAGACCCTGGTACATGACGTGTATATACTGTACGTGTAATACAGACCCTGATACATGACGTGTATATACTGTATGTGTAATACAGACCCTGATACATGACGTTTATATACTGTATGTGTAATACAGACCCTGGTACATGACGTGTATATACTGTACATCTAATACAGACCCTGGTACATGACGTGTATATACTGTACCTCTAATACAGACCCTGATACATGACGTTTATATACTGTACGTGTAATACAGACCCTGGTACATGACGTGTATATACTGTACGTGTAATACAGACCCTGATACATGACGTGTATATACTGTACGTGTAATACAGACCCTGGTACATGACGTGTATATACTGTATGTGTAATACAGACCCTGACACATGATGTGTATATACTGTGTGGGGGTGCGGGGTGAATGAGGGGGATGTGGGGTGCGGGGGTGAGTGAGATGGATGTGGGGTGCGGGGGTGAGTGAGGGGGATGTGGGGTGCGGGGGTAAGTGAGGGGGGATGTGGGGTGCGGGGGTGAGTGAGGGGGATGTGGGGTGCGGGGGTAAGTGAGGGGGGGATGTGGGGTGCAGGGGTGGGTGAGGGGGATGTGGGGTGCAGGGGTGGGTGAGGGGGATGTGGGGTGCAGGGTTGGGTGAGGGGGATGTGGGGTGCAGGGGTGGGTGAGGGGGATGTGGGGTGCAGGGGTGAGTGAGGGGGATGTGGGGTGCGGGGGTAAGTGAGGGGGGATGTGGGGTGCAGGGGGTGGGTGAGGGGTATGTGTGGTGCAGGGGTGGGTGAGGAGGATGTGGGGTGCAGGGGTGGGTGAGGGGGATGTGGGGTGCAGGGGTGGGTGAGGGGGATGTGGGGTGCAGGGGTGGGTGAGGGGGATGTGGGGTGCAGGGGTGGGTGAGGAGGATGTGGGGTGCAGGGGTGGGTGAGGAGGATGTGGGGTGCAGGGGTGGGTGAGGGGGATGTGGGGTGCAGGGGTGGGTGAGGGGGATGTGGGGTGCAGGGGTGGGTGAGGGGGATGTGTGGGTGCAGGGGTGGGTGAGGGGGATGTGGGGTGCAGGGGTGGGTGAGGGGGATGTGGGGTGCAGGGGTGAGTGAGAGGGATGTGGGGTGCGGGGGTGAGTGTGGGGGGATGTGGGGTGCAGGGGTGGGTGAGGGGGGATGTGGGGTGCAGGGGTGAGTGAGGGGGATGTGGGGTGCGGGGGTGAGTGAGATGGATGTGGGGTGCGGGGGTAAGTGTGGGGGGATGTGGGGATGACGCTGCAGAGTATTGCCTGGTGTTCACACATTACTATATAAGACTTGTACAACATGTTCCTGCAGACCATTGCACTAGATATCTGCTCCATGTTTATCTGCAGGGCATTACATTGAATATATAGAAGGCTATAGTGTGACCCCCTGCAGAGCATTGCACTCATCGTCACATACTATACATAGCTATATACTATCTGCAGACTATCTGCTGTATATTCTTCATCACATTACAGATTGTCCTTATGCAGAGCATTGCACTTTATACAGTGACCTTCTTGCACTGTGCCCGGATAGACTGATTCAGAGTCTGCAGAGCATTGCACTTTATACAGTGCTCTACCATGAGTGTATGGGCCCCTCTGCAGAACATTTCGCTTCATACAGTGATGCAGGCTTGGAGTTTTTCTTCATACTGTACATGGTGAATACAGAGTATTGCATCGGTTGATGGATGCAGAGCATTGCACCGTGTATATCGCCAGTTGCAGAGTCTTTTCATAAAAAACTGCCCTACACTCATCAGCCATAACATTAAAGCCACCATTATCTCCCCCTGTCTGGCTGCTCTCCCCTAGATCTCTGCAGGTGTCTGTGCTATCTGCCAGTAGATCCTGTCCGTCCTGTAAGTTTCTTGGTGCGGCTGCTTCTCCTACTGAGGATCCAGCTTACAAAAATTATCTGCAAATCCATCCCCAGCAGTGCTAAATCCTCCCTGCTCTCTTGTGCAGCCCTTGCTTGGCTTTATTTTACTTGCTGCTCCTTGTATCACTGTTATTTACATGCAGTGAATCTGTGGACAAACTACTTGCAAAATACCGTCAGTTCTATTACAGGCTGCATGGATCAGACGAGCCTGGGAGCCTTCAATAGGCTCCCATCTGTCATGGCAAAGGATCGCTGGCCCTGGGTCTTGTTCCGAAGGCTGGTGATCCTCCCCAAAAATCCTCTGTGTGCAGTGTATGGCAGCTCCTCTCAAGCCACAAGCTCAGGGAGAACTGCAAACTACAAGTAGAGCATGCAGAGGTAAATACTGCAGAATATAAGTCGTATAATTAATAGAAATAGTGTGCCTCCTTGTGGCAGTTACTAGAAATGACAAGTAGACTTTAAATAATACCGCTATACACTGCTCAATTAATACTGTAATGCCTAGCACTGGTAATATCCTCACCTCTGTTTTTATCGGAGACCAGGTGAGGTCTCCAGTGTATTCACATAATACCTATTCTTCTTTCTGGCAGCGATGTCTCCGTACAGACCTCAGGGTAACCCCAGTGCGGGACCAACCCTGGAAAATGCCCAGAATAACAACAATAAGACAAAAATGAACCTTAGATATAAAGAACTCAATCTTCCCCCTGAGATCTTCCACATATCCACCAGACAGAAAGATAAGGTGACTTACAAGAGGAGTGAAGTCCAGGAGAAGCTCCGGGAGAACCGTCGTAACCAGCAAGTGAGAGAGGACAAGCATTACATCTGTGCGATCTGCGGCAGGACCTTTACAGATTGGTCTTATCTAGTACGACATATTGAAGCCACTTCCTGTGTCAGACCAGACGTCTGCCCAGATTACGGAGTTTGCAAAGTTCTCGCTCATCAAAAAATGCACATCGGCTTAAAGCCCGACGAATATCCGGCCTGCGTACAGCGTTTCCTGCGCAAAACTTCTCTAGATGTTCAATCCCACACGGGAGATAAATCCTCTCAGATTGACCGCTTCGGGGAATGTTTCAGTCACAAATCTGTTACAAGTCAACATCAGAAGATGTATTGTCCTGCAAAGGAAGACAAGACAGCAAAGTTTCATCTGGTCAATGTGGACGCAACAGATCCGAATGTTGAAGCCCCGAGTGAACCCCCAATTACAGGCATGGAGGGCAGACTGGTGTGCAGTAGTGCAGAGGTCATGGAAAGTGGACAGGTTTGTCCCCAGGTGGTTGGTGACTCTATGCGGCCCCCATAAAAGAATTATACAATGCCAGTGGTCCATTACAAGAGATCGTCAATCCATTGGATACAAGTGGCGAGCCTGTCAATGAGTTATACCCAACTGCACATTGTGGTGGAACCACGTACTGGACTGTGGGGACCCCTATGCCCGATACACATGTGGAGAAGCCATTCCATTGTGCTGAATGCGGGAAAAGCTACAAGTCCTCATCATCTCTGAAAAGACATCGCAAAATTCACTTGTCGAAGGCCAAATGGTGCAACTATGGCAGGAGATGTTTCATGGATGAACAGAGTCTGCAGACATATTAAGACCCATAGAAGCAAGAATAATACACTGACAAATACAAGAATCGAAAGACAATGCAGAAAATTTATTAAGACTGATGTGCCATACGCCGGTCTTAATAAATGGCCCAACTGGCACAGAGAGCGGGAGATTTATGAAGAGGCTGCGGACTCTACATAATTCTGTCGGACATCGCCTGCACCAGAATGGAAATCTATGTAAGTTAGGAACTGGCATGAGTTATAATAAATCAGTCAGACTGAGGCATCCCCAACTTGGCCTGCTCCAATCCCCACCCATATTCACACAATGTGGTGCACATATTGTGCAAGAAGGGGCCTTGCACCAAAGGTGTGCCTTAGAAAACTGGTATAGAGGGAATACACATATAGATAGAACTGTCTAGCGTTGTATATGTGTACAACATAGTTAATATAGACACCAATAATTCAACCAGTGCAGGTCATTGGAATCCCTGATGTAAGAGGCCCACCAATGCCTACATTGTCCTAGGAGGACATCCTACAGGCTTGTGTTCCTACAGTCAGAGCAACCTAAGATAATCTTTCAATTTTATCCTCACTATGGTTGAGCGTTACTATTCCATTGGAGGGACATCCAGTTGGTCCATACCCTCCAGTTAACAAGCCAGTTTTTCACCTCTGCCACCGAAACTGTGCCAGTCCATAGGAGGAACATCCAACAAGCCCATGTTCGAATCCTCTAGGTGACCTAGGCCAGTCTTCCACTTCTATCACTGAGACTGTGCTGGTTAGAAGGTGACAATCTGGGCTGTTTAGTCACAGTACAATAACTTTGGTTTTGGTTTCCAGTTATTATGTTGAAGGAGATTTGTTGAGATGGAAGGTCCATGTGAGATGAGATGGAAGGTCTATATGAGAAAAGAGAGAAGGTCCATATGAGATGAGATGGAAGGTCCATATGAGAAGCGATGGAAGGTCCATTTGAGAAGAGATGGAAAGTCCATAAGAAATGAGATGGAAGGTCCATATGAGATGAGATGGAAGGTCCATATGAGATGACATGGAAGGTCCATATGAGAAAAGATGAAACGTCAATATGAGAAGAGATGGAAGGTCCATTTGAGAAGAGATGGAAGGTCCATAAGAGATGAGATGGAAGGGCCATATGAGATGAGATGGAAGGTCCATATGAGATGAGATGGAAGGTCCATATGAGAAAAGATGAAACGTCAATATGAGAAGAGATGGAAGGTCCATTTGAGAAGAGATGGAAGGTCCATAAGAGATGAGATGGAAGGGCCATATGAGATGAGATGGAAGGTCCATATGAGATGAGATGGAAGGTCCATATGAGAAGAGATGGAAGGTCCATAAGAGATGAGATGGAAGGTCCATATGAGAAGAGATGGAAGGTCCATAAGAGATGAGATGGAAGGTCCATATGAGATGAGAGGAAAGGTTCATATGGTCATGTCCTAAAGCAACAAATACTATCAATGGGTTGGGCCAACAAACCGCTGAGCATCAGATGCTGTATCAGAGACCCAGCGGACTCGTACAGTGAGTTGGGATTGGGCTCCTTACCTACGGCAGTAGAGTTCCTGGTTATCAGAGGCCCCATACTATGGACACATGTCTACTTTTTCACAGTTTTCAAAAAGTTCATCCAGGCTTAGTTGTCCAATGTTGTGGAGAGTTTATGTTACATTTTGTCATATATTATTGTGTGTTATATAATAAAGAGTTTGCACTCACCATGCATAATTTGTTGTAGATACAGTACATCACCACCAAGTCTTTATATGTGTAAGTACATGGGGGGGACATCTCAATGTAGATGTCCTGTTGAGGATTTCTGTAGGTTGTATTGATCAACTTATGAGATCTTAAAAGGGTTTTCCAGTTGAGGAAATAACAATAAAACACTACGCACCTCTTCGATCCAGTGCAGAGTCTCTGCCATGCCCTTGATTGTCTCTGTTTACCACCAGTGATCCGGCAGCTGGTAAATTGCCTCAGCAGTCACATGCCGGATGGTAAGTAGTCCATGTGACTACTGAGGTAAAGGATTAGTCATGTGCTGGTGGAGCATCTGATCGACGGGGGAATGAAGTGAAGTGTTTTTGTATGAATGAGCTCACGACAGCTCTCTGCTACTTTAAGTCCCCCCGAACTTTTTTTTGCCTGAATCAGTCAGAAAAGTGCAGCATGATTGTGAACCCATTGGGCATTTTTCACATTGGATTTCCCCACATTTCCTTGTTTTTGTGATATATGGCGCTGTAGTAAGGCTGTAAATCACAAGTTAATATCGCCACATAGGGAGACGTGTATATGCACGACATGTCATCATTATTATATTTCGGTGATTCCATGTGAACCCGCCGCGATCTAACAAGGTTGTCACTAGTTTGATAATCGTTCCATAGATCCCAGACCTTAAGAGGTAGCAGCTGATATCACCTATAGATCATTGACTAACCACACATCGATGAAGGGTTACGTGCAGTCCTGGAAGCCAGATGTATAAGTTATCTGACTCTCAGCCTTTGTTAACCTCACAGTAACCAGAGCTTCCATTCACATACATCATAGGACGGTTAGTAAGTAACTGGTCGCAGACCTACACTGCAGGGTAAGGCATTACCTAATGGGAGAGTCCACTTTTGAAAAACCTGGAACCCCCCCCCCATACTTCAGTTCAACTTAAATTATCATAAGGTTTTACGGTGTTATTAATTTAATCTGCTTGAAGCACAAGTGATGTCACAGTACAGGGATAATACACACAGTGATGTCACAGTACAGAGATAATACAGTGATGTCACAGTACAGGGATAATACACACAGTGATGTCACAGTACAGGGATAATGCACACAGTGATGTCACAGTACAGGGATAATGCACACAGTGATGTCACAGTACAGGGATAATGCACACAGTGATGTCACAGTACAGGGATAATGCACACAGTGATGTCACAGTACAGGGATAATGCACACAGTGATGTCACAGTACAGAGATAATACACACAGTGATGTCACCATACAGGGATAATACACACAGTGATGTCACAGTACAAGGATAATACACACAGTGATGTCATAGTACAGGGATAATACACACAGTGATGTCACAGTACAGAGATAATACACACAGTGATGTCACCATACAGGGATAATACACACAGTGATGTCACAGTACAAGGATAATACACACAGTGATGTCATAGTACAGGGATAATACACACAGTGATGTCACAGTACAGAGATAATACACACAGTGATGTCACAGTACAGGGATAATATACACAGTGATGTCACAGTACAGAGATAATACACACAGTGATGTCACAGTACAGGGATAATACACACAGTGATGTCACAGTACAGAGATAATACACACAGTGATGTCACCGTACAGGGATAATACACACAGTGATGTCACAGTACAAGGATAATACACACAGTGATGTTATAGTACAGGATAATACACACAGTGATGTCACAGTACAGGGATAATACACACAGTGATGTCACAGTACAGAGATAATACACACAGTGATGTCACAGTACAGAGATAATACACACAGTGATGTCACAGTACAGGGATAATATACACAGTGATGTCATAGTGGCTCAGCGGTTAGCAATGTGGGTGGCTCAGTGGTTAACAGTGTCGGTGGCTCAGTGGTTAGCAATGTTGGTGACTCAGTGGTTAGCACTGTTGCCTTGCAGTGCTGTGGTCCTGAGTTTAAATCCAGCCTAGGACAATATCTGCAAGGAGTTTGTATGTTCTCCCCGTGTTTGCATGGGTTTCCTCCGGGTACTCTGTTTTCCTCACACACTCCAAAGACATCCTGATAGGGAATGTAGGCGCTATATAAGCAAGAAAAATAAAACATACAAGGTAACACAACAGGGATGATTAAGGGGCTTTGTAGTATAATTTAGGATGGGGCTGCATTCTTTCTTTCTTTCTTTTGTTTGAGTTGGAAGGGACCTCAAGGGCCATCGAGTCCAACCCCCTGCAAAAGCAGGAATTCCTAGATCATCCCAGCTATATACCTATCCAGATTCCGCTTGAAGATTTCAATTGATGAAGAACTCACCACCTCCCGTGGCAGCCTATTCCACTCCCTCACTACCCTTACTGTTAGAAAGTTTTTCCTAATGTCTAATCTGAATCTCCTTCCCCTTAGTTTCATCCCATTACTTCTCGTGCTTCCTTCTGCTAATGAGAATAGGGTAGATCCCTCTGCACTGTGACAACCTTTCAGATATTTAAATACCGCTATTAAGTCTCCCCTTAGCCTTCTCTTCTGCAAACTAAGCAGTCCCAATTCTTTTAGCCTCTCCTCGTAGAACATGGTTTGTAGACCTTCCACCATTTTGGTTGCTCTTCTCTGGACCTGCTCCAATAAATCGATGTCTTTCTTAAACTGGGGAGCCCAGAACTGTACACAGTATTCCAGGTGGGGTCTGACCAGGGCAGAGTACAGCGGAATAATTACCTCTCTTGATCTAGCTTCAATGCTCGTCTTGATACATCCTAGAATTTTATTAGCCTTTTTAGCCACTGTTGACTCATGTTGAGTTTGCGATCTATTATTATGCCCAGATCTTTTTCCCCTGTACTCTCACTTAGTTCTATTCCTCCCATACTATATATGCTTCTTGCATTTCTGTTACCCAGATGTAGGACTTTGCATTTGTCCCTGTTGAATACCATTTTGTTCACCTCAGCCCATTGTTCCAGTGTGTCCAAGTCCTTTTGGATGCACTCTCTCTCCCTCTCTAGTGTTGGCCATTCCTCCTAGCTTTGTATCATCTGCAAATTTTATTAGTTCCCCATTAATCCCATCATCCAGATCATTATAAAAATATTAAAAAGTACTGGGCCCAGGACAGAGCCCTGCGGCACCCCGCTTTTTACTTTCTTCCAGTTTGATGTATAGCCATTTAGAATTACTCGTTGTTCCCG
The DNA here is from genome assembly GCA_947044405.1 of Leptodactylus fallax. Taxonomy (NCBI): domain Eukaryota; kingdom Metazoa; phylum Chordata; class Amphibia; order Anura; family Leptodactylidae; genus Leptodactylus; species Leptodactylus fallax. Next base: position 204,719 of record CAMRHE010000975.1, on the reverse strand, counting down.
ATCATTAAGCCAATTGTGAACCCACCTCACTGATATTTTATCAAAGCCATACTTGATCATTTTTTCAATAAGAATGTTATGTGATACTTTATCAAAGGCCTTACTAAAGTCAAGATATACTATGTCCACTGCATTCCCCTGGTCCAACCATTCAGTGACTTTATTATAGAAGGAAATCAGGTTAGTCTGACAAGATTTATTAGGCATAAAGCCGTGCTGGCTCTGATTAATTAAAGCCTTCCCATCCAGGTGCCTAATTAAATGTTCTTTAACGATTTTTTCAAAGATTTTTCCTACTATCGAGGTCAGACTTACCGGCCTATAATTTCCTGGGTCGTCCCTATTCCCCTTTTTGTAGATGGGGACCACATTTGCCCTTTTCCAATCTAGAGGGACCACTCCTGTTTCCCATGACTTATTAAAGATTATTGCAAGGGGTTCTGTTATTTCCTCTGCTAATTCTTTTAAAACTCTAGGGTGTAAATCATCCGGTCCTGGGGACTTGGTTTCCTTAATCTTAGCTAAATGTTCTCTTACCAAACCTTCGCTTATAGTCAGCTTGGAGTCCTCATTCCCCTCATCACTATCACCATTAATGTTGATATTTCCATCCATTTCTTGGGATAAGACGGATACAAAATATGAATTCAGTAACTCCACCTGCTGATCCACCATGTTAACTTTTTCACCCTTTTCGTTCTTCAGGACTCCAATGGTTTCCTTCACTTTTCTTTTGCTCTTAACATATCCCCAAAAACCTTTTACCTTACTCTTAACTTCTTTTGCAAGCTTCAATTCGTATTCAGCCTTGGCTTTTTTAATGCTTATCTTGCAGAGTCTGCAAACTGCTGTATACTCTCCCTTAGATATAGCTCCCATCTTCCACTTGTTGTAAGTTTCCTTTTTCTTTTTTAGTAGGTTATGTAATTTTTTGGTCATCCATCCTGGAGTTTTTAGGTGATTCCCATTTTTCTTGCTTCTAGGTATTGTTAGTTCCTGTGCATTAATGATTTCCCTACGGAAAATTTCCCACCCCTCATGTGCATTTTTGTGCTTAAGTAATTTTTGCCATGGAATTCTACTAACCCTTACCTTTAGGCCCCTAAAATCTGCCCTACTAAAATTGAGCCTTCTAGTCTTTGTCTTCTCAGGTCTTCTTCTTACAACCCCAAACTCGAGTATAGCATGGTCGCTGAATCCCAATGTCCCTGCTACCCTTAATTCCTTAACCATGTCCTCCTTATTAGTTAAAACTAGGTCCAGAATGGATCTTCCTCTCGTGTTTTTTTCTACTAACTGGGCAATGAAGTTGTCTGCTAGAGAGGATAAAAATTTGATAGAGCTTTTACTCGTAGCTGTGTGAGTTTCCCAATGAATATCTGGGTAATTAAAGTCTCCCATGATAACAATTTCAAATTTCTTCGAAAGCGTGGTCATTTGCTGTGAAAAAATCTCATCCCTGTCTTCTATCTGTCCTGGTGGTCTATAATAAACACCTATTATGATGTCCTTATCATTGTTTTTCCCCTGAATTGTTACCCAAATATTTTCCAATAAGTTATCATTTTGTAAAACTGTGATTTCCGTGGAAATGTGATCTTTTTTAACATACAATGCAACTCCTCCCCCTCTTTTATTAGTTCTATTTTTTTTGAATAGGTTGTATCCTTCCATCTGTATATTCCAATCATGCTTATCGTTCCACCAAGTTTCTGTAATACCAATGACATCATATTTTTCCTTCTGTATTATCAGCTCTAATTCTCCCTGTTTGTTTCCCAAGCTTTGCGCGTTTGTGTAAAAACATTTCAGATTGCGCTCTGATACTTCCTTTTTCTTAATTTCCTTCTGAGTATCCTGTCTTAGGTCCTCATTACCACATCTAGTAACCTTGTTTAGTATATCCTTTAGCTGCATGTTCTTGTCTTCCTTTTTACTTCCCATCCCCTCCTCTTCTAGTTTAAAGCCCTCCTGATAAGTGTGGCAAGTCTTCTGGCAAATATATGTTTCCCAGGCTTTGTGAGATGTATACCATCTCTAGCAAGGAGTCCATCATAGAGGTAATTCACTCCATGGTCCAGAAATCCAAATCCTTGCTCTCTACACCACTGCCGAAGCCACTTGTTTACCTCTAGTATTTTATTCCATCTCCTGATACCATAACCATCAACTGGGAGAATTGATGAAAATACTACCTGCGCATCCAGTTCCTTCACTTTCTTTCCTAGATTTTCAAAGTCTTTACGAATAGTTGGTAAATCATTTTTTGCCGTGTCGTTTGTACCCACATGTATCAGCAAAAATGGGTAGTTATCCTTGGAGCTGAAGAGGCATGGAATCCTATCGGCCACGTCCCTAACTTTTGCTCCTGGGAGGCAGCATACTTCTCGTGCCGTTATATCTGGCCTGCAGACTGCTGCCTCTGTGCCCCTTAGCAGTGAGTCGCCCATAACCACTACTCTTCTTTTTTTCCTCGCTACGCTATTTCTTGTTGCTCCCTCTTGTCTCTGGGTGACTTTTGTTTCTTCTTTTGCTGATAGATTATTCTTATCATTTTCATCAGTCTGCATAAGAGTTTCATATCGGTTACCTAGCTGTGTAAGTGGTGATGGCCTTGTGATCCTTTTGCATCTCTTGGTCACCTGTATCCATTTATCTGCCTCTGTAGGTTCACTCAAGTATTCTTCCCTTACTATATTTAGGAGGTTTGCTTCAGCCTCCACCACTGTAGGCTCTCTCATACTTTCTTCCCTTACTATATTGCTTCTGCTTCATCAATAAAAACCTCACTTTCTTTGATGCCTCTCAACGTCTCTATTCTTTCTTCCAACCTCTGCACTTTATCTTCTAAAAGGGCCACTAGTTTGCATTTCATACAGGTGAAGTTGTCTTTATGGTCAGGCAAATCTGTAAACATATAGCATATGCTGCAGCTTACCATGTGAGTTTTCTTCTCTTCCATATTCCTCTCTTTTGGCCGTGCTGGGCCGCTACTCACCGCCGTGAATCCCTCTCCTGGCCCCACTGGGCTGCTGCTCGCCGTTGGGAAAAGCCCCCGGGACACAGCGGTCTACCCTCCGCACGCTGCAACGCTGACTCCTGCTCACAGCTGACTCCTGCTCAACCAGCGGGCACGGCGGGCTGCTCCCCGGGTGGCGGTCTGGGTGTCCGTCCCTCCTTCCCTTGTAGGGCGCCTCCGCTCTTCCTCTTGCTGCTGCCCGGCAGTAGGCCGGCAGCTCTCTCCTGGCCGCACTGGGCCGCTGCTGGGCCTCTGCTCACCGCTGTGCAATCCTTGCCCCCACTTATTATTTACCATTAGCTGTAGGGCCCTATATCACCCGCTATACTTGCTACATAGACAATTATTCCCATTGGGCTCACAATCTAATTTCCCTTTCTCAGATATACATGCTAGCACTTAGGCCAGTTTCACACAGCCAGGAAAGACTGTATTGTCTGGATTTACTGACATTGTAACAAGCTAGCAAGAGTTTAGCTCACAGAGCATTGTCTAGGCCAGTGGTTCTCACCCTGCAGGACACGTACACCAGGAGGTACACCGAGCAGACTCTGGGGTTATGCATTGTGGCTGAGAACAATACCCCCCGCTCAGTAGGGATGAATAGAGGTAAATGGGGCATTAGCGCTACCATTACCTTAACTATGGACAGCTTGCCTACCTTGGCAGGCTGTCCTGGGAGTTTAGAAGTACAATGAGCACCTCCTCAGTACTGATAGAGGCACTCATTGGTGTTAGGGGTGCCTGGGGCATGCGTAGTGATCTGCACTCATTACTCACCGCTCTGCTCCAGGTGCTGGGTGCTGACGTCACATCAGACCCCAAAGCAGATAAGAAGCTAAGAATAATCACTGTGTGCAGTTGCACCAAAGGGAGTATTATACTGTGTGGGGCACTAGGGGGGCATTATACTGTGTGGGGCACTAGGGGGGCATTATACTGTGTGGGGCCGGGGGGCATTATACTGTGTGGTGCACTAGGGGGGGCATTATACTGTGTGGTGCACTAGGGAGGCATTATACTGTGTGGGGCACTAGGTGGGCATTATACTGTGTGGGGCACTAAGGGGGGCATTATACTGTGTGGTGCACCAAGGGGGCATTATATTGTGTGGGGCACTAGGTGGGCATTTTTCTGTGTGGGGCACTAAGGGGGGCATTATACTGTGTGGGGCACCAAGGGGGGCATTATACTGTGTGGTGCACTAAGGGGGAATTATACTGTGTGGGCCACCAAGGGGGGCATTATACTGTGTGGGGGACTAAGGGGGAATTATACTGTGATGGAACATTGTGGAGGCCAAAAAAGGACGTTATACTGTGTGGGGGCATTAAGGGGGTGTTATTTATACTAGCAAACTCTCCCAGATCATTTTGAAAGGTTCCAGAAAAAGAGGTGACCCTCTTGGAGTCCAAAGAAGTGCAGACAAATCTCCCATATCCACTGGGCTGTTGGTTATTTCATAGCTAATGTGACATATTATGTGCCAACCACATCACAAAAGAGGGGCATAACAGGCACGTTACACGTCTGCATCACAAAGGAGGTGGGGCATTGACAAAAAGGGGTTTGGTTTCATCAAATGAGGTGTGATCTTGCCTAAAATTTTACTCCCATTGTTCACACTGAAGCAGGAACTATCACGTGATACAGTCCCCGACCCCCAACACCACCTTCATCCACAGGCCCCTTGGCCTTATAATGAGGTTTTGGAGCGTTACATCTTCATGTCTGTCTCTTCAGTGGTGAGAATATTGTTACATGATGTCTATTCTACCCATCAAATCTGACCTGACTGCTGGGGGACACTCTGAATAACGACGCCTTATTTTACAACTGTGCATTGCTTTGGGGGTCCTTGGTTGGAACTTTTTTTTTACTTGGAGGTACTTTGCTTGAAAAGGTTGAGAAACAGTGGTCTAGGCTGGATCCAATTGTAACAAACCCTGCGCTGAGAGCAGGACTAGGCTGTCCAGGGTTACTACCTGTGGATGGAAACTATAATGTTATCATGCAGTAAGCCAAGACCTTGGAAGTGATGAGAAGTTGAAACATGAAGTCTATGAGAAGGTTCTAGAACTTTCCATCATATGTTATGTCTATATCATTTGAAGCTTTGGAGTTTCCATGGAGTGACGTTCAGGCGACATCTCCAAATACTTTCCCCAGCAGGCTTTTTTGGATCAATATTAGTGTGAGCTCTGCGAGGGGAATGCACCGATGACTCCTCCCTGCAAATACAGAGAAGTGGACTCTGCTCTCATTGGTCAAACAAGCCCAACTAAGACTATGAACAAGGGGGCAGCGAGTGATCTCACAGGTGAACGACCACTGTAAGACGCAGACCAGATTACCCGTGTCCATCCACTGCCGGGACTGCCGGATCATGGAGTGTTGAGTCGCCTTCTGGTTGTCTTAGAATAAAGGAGGAAGGATCTGACCATGACCTCCAGGTCCTCTAAGTGGTGGCTCCATGTCTTGTACTTGGTTGTCCTCCAGCACACATCACTCAGCTCAGAGGAACCGAAGCCAACCAATGGTGAGTCCTGGAGTTCTAAAAAAAATGTTGATTTACAGTAGACGTAGAAGATATAGAAGAGTTTATCATTTGGCGCAGCTTATATTGACCTACTATCCATGAAACCTCAAGAGGTGAAAAGTCAGAAAAATCTCACATTACATCATAGTCAAGAGACATAATCAGCCCTGCTACATGTCATTGTACTTAAGTAATGTATGTACACAGTGACTGTACCAGCAGAATAGTGAGCGCAGCTCTGGAGTATAATACAGGATGTAACTCAGGATCAGTACAGGATAAGTAATGTAATGTATGTACACAGTGACTGCACCAGCAGAATAGTGAGTGCAGCTCTGGAGTATAACACAGGATGTAACTCAGGATCAGTACAGGATAAGTAATGTAATGTATGTACACAGTGACTGTACCAGCAGAATAGTGAGCGCAGCTCTGGAGTATAATACAGGATGTAACTCAGGATCAGGGGGGAGAAGAGAAGTAATGTGTAAAAAGGGGGGGAGAAGAGGAGGGGGGGGGGCGGTGGGGGGTAAAAAGGAGGGAAGTAAGGGAGGAAAAGGGGAAAATATAATATATTATATGTACAGAGAGAGTACAAGAGGAATAGAAAGTGCGGGTCTGGGGGATAAAAAAAGGATAAGTAATGTAATGTATGTACACAGTGACTGTACCAGCAGAATAGTGAGTGCAGCTCTGGAGTATAATACAGGATGTAACTCAGGATCAGTACAGGATAAGTAATGTAATGTATGTACACAGTGACTGCACCAGCAGAATAGTGGGCGCAGCTCTGGAGTATAATACAGGATGTAAGTCAGGATCAGTACAGGATAAGTAATGTAATGTATGTACACAGTGACTGCACCAGCAGAATAGTGAGTCGCAGCTCTGGAGTATAATACAGGATGTAACTCAGGATCAGTACAGGATAAGTAATGTAATGTATGTACACAGTGACTGCACCAGCAGAATAGTGAGCGCAGCTCTGGAGTATAATACAGGATGTAACTCAGGATCAGTACAGGATAAGTAATGTAATGTATGTACACAGTGACTGTACCAGCAGAATAGTGAGCGCAGCTCTGGAGTATAATACAGGATAAGTAATGTAATGTATGTACACAGTGACTGTACCAGCAGAATAGTGAGCGCAGCTCTGGAGTATAATACAGGATGTAACTCAGGATCAGTACAGGATAAGTAATGTAATGTATGTACACAGTGACTGCACCAGCAGAATAGTGAGCGCAGCTCTGGAGTATAATACAGGATGTAACTCAGGATCAGTACAGGATAAGTAATGTAATGTATGTACACAGTGACTGCACCAGCAGAATAGTGAGCGCAGCTCTGGAGTATAATACAGGATGTAACTCAGGATCAGTACAGGATAAGTAATGTAATGTATGTACACAGTGACTACACCAGCAGAATAGTGAGTGCAGCTCTGGAGTATAATACAGGATAAGTAATGTAATGTATGTACACAGTGACTAAACTAGCAGAATAATAGTTTTTACTGATGGTGTGGAGAGTTTATAGGTTATATGTGTTTGTAACTTCTCAGATGACGTTCTTATTCATGTGCTTCCATTATAGAGACATTACTTAATAACATGACCACAGGACCTGGCCTGGTCTATTTCACCACCACCAAAACAACCAATACTACTCTAGAGACATACTCAAGTAACGTTACTACAGAAGCAGACCCAACATCTATTAGAGGGGAGACACCGGGAATCACCTATAGAACTCTAGAAAAATACTCCCATGGTGTTACTTCAGGGTCTCACGTGGTCTACACCACAGAGGATACAGTCGGAGTCTCTAACACTACTCTGGAGATGGACAGAACTTCCTATTCCGGTATATATTCTACGCTGCGATAGCTATAATAAGTATTCACAAAAAATTGTAGTCAGATATATACAGTACTAACCATTACACAGATACTGTATATACTTACCTCAGTAACATTGATTTAACAATTGTGTTTTACATAAGTAGATTATTCTAGAGATTGCTATCTGCTTTATAGTGTAATAGGATGAACTAGATCATTGAGGGGTCGTGGAAACACCTTCCAGACCTGAGACCCAAGTTGAGAAGTTTCTTCCACACTGCAGGACTGCAAACCGCCGGTAATACTATTTGCCAGTATTTTACAGTCCTGCAAAAGGACCTCTGATGATGTCACAGTCATGTGTACAATAACTCCATGTATGGTAGATGTAAGGTGGATGTAGCAGTGATGACTGTGTGGGGGGAAATGTGGACTTTGCAGAGCTGATTATGTGGAGGAAGTGGATGTAACAGAGCGAACTGTGTGGAAGGAGATGTGGAGGCAGCTGGGCTGAGTGTGTGGGGGATGTTAAAGCAGCAGAGTAGAGTGTATGAGAGAGCAGGTTGTATGCAGGAAGAATACATGTAAGTAGCAGAATTATGGGTGTTGGAGGAGCACAGAGATAGCAGAGCTGTGTGTGCACTAAGGAAAACGTGGGCAACAGTGTTGAGTGTGTGGTGGGTGAAAACATGGAGGTATTAAGGCAAGTTGTGGATGTGGAGAACCGGGAGACAACAGAGCTGTGTGTGTAGGAAATGTGCAGGTAGCAGAGCTGTGTGTGTAGGAAATGTGCAGGTAGCAGAGCTGTGTGTTTTGGAAAGTGCAGGTAGCAGAGCTGTGTGTGTGTAACAGACAGACAGTATGTGTAAAGGAAGTATAAGCAGAACAGAAGCGGTATACAGCTGAAAAGCACAATAGAGGCCAAATATAGCTGACTTTTTTTTTTCAAACGGAACTACGTACGGTAGTGGTGGGTCCAAAACGAAAGTCTTGTCTGAAAGGAGATCCCGCTTTTAGAAAGTTTGGGAACCATGTATTTATATATGAAATAGAGTGGTTTATAGGTTAATAGTGACATGATATAGTATTGTATGTGTACTAGACTGTAGAGAATGTGTACTAGACTGCTGTGGATGTGTACTAGACTGTAGTGGATGTGTACTAGACTGTAGAGAATGTGTACTAGACTGCTGTGGATGTGTACTAGACTGTAGTGGATGTGTACTAGACTGTAGTGGATGTGTACTAGACTGCTGTGGATGTGTACTAGACTGTAGTGGATGTGTACTAGACTGTGATGGATGTGTCCTAGACTGTGATGGATGTGTCCTAGACTGTAGTGGATGTGACTAGACTGTAGAGGATGTGTACTAGACTATAGAGGATGTGTACTAGACTGTAGAGGATGTGTCCTAGACTGTAGAGGATGTGTCCTAGACTGTAATGGATGTGTACTAGACTGTAGAGGATGTGTACTAGACTGTAGTGGATGTGTACTAGACTGTAGAGGATGTGTACAAGACTGTAGAGGATGTGTCCTAGACTGTAATGGATGTGTACTAGACTGTAGTGGATGTGTACTAGACTGTAGAGGATTTGTACTAGACTGTGATGGATGCGTACTAGACTGTAGAGAATGTGTACTAGACTGTGATGGATGCGTACTAGACTGTAGAGGATGCGTACTAGACTGTGATGGATGTGTACTAGACTGCTGTGGATGTGTACTAGACTGTAGTGGATGTGTACTAGACTGTAGTGGATGTGTACTAGACTGTAGAGGATGTGTACTAGACTGTAGAGGATTTGTACTAGACTGTAGAGGATGTGTACTAGACTGTAGTGGATGTGTCCTAGACTGTAGTGGATGTGTACTAGACTGTAGTGGATGTGTACTAGACTGTAGAGGATGTGTCCTAGACTGTAATGGATGTGTACTAGACTGTAGAGGATGTGTACTAGACTGTAGTGGATGTGTACTAGACTTTAGAGGATTTGTACTAGACTGTGATGGATGCGTACTAGACTGTAGAGGGGGGGGTGTGATGCGTACTAGACTGTGATGGATGTGTACTAGACTGTAGAGGATGTGTACTAGACTGTAGATGATGTGTACTAAACTATAATGGATGTGTACTAAACTATAATGGATGTGTACTAGACTGTACTGGATGTGTACTAAACCATAATGGATGTGTACTAGACTGTAGTGGATGTGTACTAGACTGTGATCTGGAGCGTAAATACTGGGGTAGCAGCGGTAGCGGCTGCCACAGGGCCCGGGACATTAGGGGCCCTGATGCTTTTTTTTTTTTTATAAGCCATTACCTGCTGGAGTAACCCCAGCAGGTAATGGGCCCTATTTACTTACCAATCCCCGCTCACGGCCGCCTGCGCTTCCTATTCTGCGGAAGCGGAGGTGGCTGTGAGCAGGAGTGGGGATTGGTAAGTAATGCCAAGGGCCGCAAACCCCACAAACACTGCTATCATTATGCTCCGGGGTCTTTTCAGACCCTGGAGTATAATGATCGGAGGCCCAGGGTAGGTGAGAGAACATAAAAAAACTGTTACTTACCTCTCCTGTGTGGCAGGCTTTGGCCCTGATTGATGACATCCCAGACGTCAGCCAACATCATTATGCGTCACGATGCCGGCCTGTCTCATGCGACGTCTGGTCCAACAATGAAGAGGGCCGAAGTAGCCGGGAGTTCGCCGAAGCCAGAGAGAATTACGTAACAGTGTTTTTTATGTTTGTATCCTCCCCTGGGTCTCCGATCATTATACTCTGGGGGCGGCGGTTCAGGGGGGGGGCCCATGTCAAATGTTTGCCTTGGGCCCAGCCATTCCTAGTTACGACACTGACTGTGATGGATGTGTCCTAGACTGTAGTGGATGTGTACTAAACTGTAGAGGATTTGTACTAGACTAATGGATGTGTACTAGACTGTAATGGATGTGTACTAGACTGTAATGGATGTGTACTAAACTGTAGTGGATGTGTACTAGACTGTAGTGGATGTGTACTAGATTGTGATGGATGTGTACTAGACTGTAGTGGATGTGTACTAGACTGTGATGGATGTGTACTAGACTGTAGTGGATGTGTACTAGACTGTAGTGGATGTGTACTAGACTGTGATGGATGTGTACTAGACTGTAGTGGATGTGTACTAGACTGTAGTGGATGTGTACTAGACAGTAGAGGATTTGTACTAGACTGTAGTGGATGTGTACTAGACTGTAGAGGATGTGTACTAGACTGTGATGGATGTGTACTAGACTGTAGTGGATGTGTACTAGACTGTGATGGATGTGTACTAGACTGTAGTGGATGTGTACTAGACTTTAGTGGATGTGTACTAGACTGTAGAGGATTTGTACTAGACTAATGGATGTGTACTAGACTGTAATGGATGTGTACTAGACTGTAATGGATGTGTACTAAACTGTAGTGGATGTGTACTAGACTGTAGTGGATGTGTACTAGACTGTGATGGATGTGTACTAGACTGTAGTGGATGTGTACTAGAGTGTAGAGGATGTGTACTAGACTGTAGTGGATGTGTACTAGACTGTGATGGATGTGTACTAGACTGTAGTGGATGTGTACTAGACTGTAGTGGATGTGTACTAGACTGTGATGGATGTGTACTAGACTGTAATGGATGTGTACTAAACTGTAGTGGATGTGTACTAGACTGTAGTGGATGTGTACAAGACTGTGATGGATGTGTACTAGACTGTAGTGGATGTGTACTAGACTGTAGTGGATGTGTACTAGACTGTAGTGGATGTGTACTAGACAGTAGGGATTTGTACTAGACTAATGGATGTGTACTAGACTGTAGTGGATGTGTACTAGACTGTAGTGGATGTGTACTAGACTGTAGTGGTGTGTACTAGACTGTAATGGATGTGTACTAGACTGTAATGGATGTGTACTAGACTGTAGTGGATGTGTACTAGACTGTAGTGGATGTGTACTGCTGTGTTGGTGTGTACTAGACTGTGTGGTGTGTCTGCTGTGATGGATGTGTACTAGACTGTAGTGGATGTGTACTAGACTGTAGTGGATGTGTACTAGACAGTAGAGGGATTTGTCTAGACTGTAGTGGATGTGTACTAGACTGTAGAGGATGTGTACTAGACTGTAGTGGATGTGTACTAGACTGTGATGGATGTGTACTAGACTGTAGTGGATGTGTACTAGACTGTGATGGATGTGTACTAGACTGTAGTGGATGTGTACTAGACTGTGATGGATGTGTACTAGACTGTGGTGGATGTGTACTAGACTGTAGTGGATGTGTACTAGACGTGGGGGTGTGTACTAGACTGTAGTGGATGTGTACTAGACTGTAGTGGATGTGTACTAGACTGTGATGGATGTGTACTAGACTGTAGTGGATGTGTACTAGACTGTGATGGATGTGTACTAGACTGTAGTGGATGTGTACTAGACTTTAGTGGATGTGTACTAGACTGTAGAGGATTTGTACTAGACTAATGGATGTGTACTAGACTGTAATGGATGTGTACTAGACTGTATGGGTGTGTACTAAACTGTAGTGGATGTGTACTAGACTGTAGTGGATGTGTACTAGACTGTGATGGATGTGTACTAGACTGTAGTGGATGTGTACTAGAGTGTAGAGGTGTGTCTAGGGGACTGTAGTGGATGTGTACTAGACTGTGATGGATGTGTACTAGACTGTAGTGGATGTGTACTAGACTGTAGTGGATGTGTACTAGACTGTGATGGATGTGTACTAGACTGTAGTGGATGTGTACTAAACTGTAGTGGATGTGTACTAGACTGTAGTGGATGTGTACTAGAGTGTAGAGGATGTGTACTAGACTGTAGTGGATGTGTACTAGACTGTGATGGATGTGTACTAGACTGTGGTGGATGTGTACTAGACTGTAGTGGATGTGTACTAGACTGTAGTGGATGTGTACTAGACAGTAGAGGATTTGTACTAGACTAATGAATGTGTACTAGACTGTAATGGATGTGTACTAGACTGTAATGGATGTGTACTAGACTGTAATGGATGTGTACTAGACTGTAATGGATGTGTACTAGACTGTAATGGATGTGTACTAAACTGTAGTGGATGTGTACTAGACTGTAGTGGATGTGTACTAGACTGTGATGGATGTGTACTAGACTGTAGTGGATGTGTACTAGACTGTGATGGATGTGTACTAGACTGTAGTGGATGTGTACTAGACTGTAGTGGATGTGTACTAGACAGTAGAGGATTTGTACTAGACTGTAGTGGATGTGTACTAGACTGTAGAGGATGTGTACTAGACTGTAGTGGATGTGTACTAGACTGTGATGGATGTGTACTAGACTGTAGTGGATGTGTACTAGACTGTGATGGATGTGTACTAGACTGTAGTGGATGTGTACTAGACTGTGATGGATGTGTACTAGACTTTAGTGGATGTGTACTAGACTGTAGAGGATTTGTACTACCGTGTTTCCCCGAAAATAAGACAGCGTCTTATATTAATTTTTGCTCCCAAAGATGTGCTGTGTCTTATTTTCAGGGGATGTCTTATTTTTTTTTCAATGAAGAAGAATTCACATTTATTGCTGAACAAAAAAATGAACATTTATTATATACGGTACTGTACAGTAGTTGTCATCACAAACCAGCATAACCAGACAAACTGTGAATCCTATCAAGAATTTCTTACTACCGTACCATTATTTCCATGTACAACAATTAACAGTATGGTACATTTACCAATATTTACGGTACGAATAGAAAGTAAAATTTATTCAATGACTGTTATGTCATCATCTTCTAGGACATCATCATAACAATCCAAACCATTAATTTCCCTGCACACAGTATCATGTCCCATAGTGGCCCCTGCACACAGTATCATGCCCCATAGTGGCCCCTGCACACAGTATCATATCCCATAGTGGCCCCTGCACACAGTATCATATCCCATAGTGGCCCCTGCACACAGTATCATGTCCCATAGTGGCCCCTGCACACAGTATCATGTCCCATAGTGGCCCCTGCACACAGTATCATCTCCCATAGTGGCCCCTGCACACAGTATCATTCCCCATAGTGGCCCCTGCACACAGTATCATTCCCCATAGTGGCCCCTGCACACAGTATCATTCCCCATAGTGGCCCCTGCACACAGTATCATTCCCCATAGTGGCCCCTGCACACAGTAGTTTGCCCCATAGTGGACCACCCATGAACAATTATTATACTGTGGTGTCTTTTCAGACCCCAGAGTATAATGATCGGAGATCCAGGGGAGGATAGAAACATAAAAAAACAACGTTGCTTACCTGTTCCTCGCTCCGGTGCATGCCCGTGCGCTACTCCGGCCTTCTTCACTGTTAGACCAGGCCGCGTCACGTGATCCGGCCGGTGTCGCGACGCAAAATGACGTCCGCTGACGTCACCAAACAGGCCCGAAGCCTGGAGAAGCGTAGGACAGGTAAGCACATAGTTTTTTATGTTCGCTCACCTCCCCTGGACCGCCGATTATTATACTCCGGGGTCTGAAAAGACCCCGGAGTATAATGATAGCAGAGATTGTGGGGTTCTCCCGCGGCCTCACATATCGTATATACCGTATGTTCTGTTCGGGAACATACGCCTTACTTTCGGGGGATGCCTTATATTAGGCAATTCTCCGAAACCTCTCCTATGCCTTACTTTCGGGGGTGTCTTATTTTCGGGGAAACACGGTAGACTGTAGAGGATTTGTACTAGACTGTAGTGGATGTGTACTAGACTGTAGTGGATGTGTACTAGACTGTAGAGGATTTGTACTAGACTGTAGTGGATGTGTACTAGACTGTAGAGGATTTGTACTAGACTGTGATGGATGTGTACTAGACTGTAGTGGATGTGTACTAGAGTGTAGTGGATGTGTACTAGACTGTAGTGGATGTGTACTAGACTGTGATGGATGTGTGTGTACTAGACTGTAGTGGATGTGTACTAGACTGTGATGGATGTGTACTAGACTGTAGTGGAGTGTACTAGACTGTGATGGATGTGTACTAGACTGTAGTGGATGTGTACTAGACTGTGATGGATGTGTACTAGACTGTAGTGGATGTGTACTAGACTGTGATGGATGTGTACTAGAGTGTAGTGGATGTGTACTAGACTGTAGTGGATTTGTACTAGACTGTGATGGATGTGTGTGTACTAGACTGTAGGGATGTGTATGATGTGATGGATGTGTATGACTGTAGTGGATGTGTACTAGACTGTAGTGTACTAGACTGTAGTGGATGTGTACTAGACTGTAGTGGATTTGTACTAGACTGTAGAGGATTTGTACTAGACTGTAGTGGATGTGTACTAGACTGTAGATTTTGTGGTGGATGTGTACTAGACTGTAGTGGATTTGTCCTAGACTGTAGTGGATATGTTACTAGACTGTAGAGGATTTGTACTAGACTGTGATGGATGTGTACTAGACTGTAGTGGATGTGTACTAGAGTGTAGTGGATGTGTACTAGACTGTAGTGGATGTGTACTAAACTGTAGATATGTAGTGGATGTGTACTAGACTGTAGTGGATGTGCACTAGACTGTAGTGGATGTGTACTAGACTGTAGTGGATGTGTACTAGACTGTAGAGGATGTGTACTAGACTGTGATGGATGTGTACTAGACTGTAGTGGATGTGTACTAGACTGTGATGGATGTGTACTAGACTGTAGAGGATGTGTACTAGACTGTAGAGGATTTGTACTAGACTGTAGTGGATGTGTACTAGACTGTAGTGGATATGTCCTAGACTGTAGTGGATGTGTACTAGACTGTAGAGGATTTTCTAGTGTGATGTGTGTACTAGACTGTAGTGGATGTGTACTAAACTGTTGATATGTAGTGGATTTGTACTAGACTGTAGAGGATGTTTACTAGACTGTAGTGGATGTGCAATAGACTGTAGTGGATGTGTACTAGACTGTAGTGGATGTGTACTAGACTGTAGTGGATGTGTACTAGACTGTAGAGGATGTGTACTAGACTGTGATGGATGTGTCCTAGACTGTAGTGGATGTGTACTAGACTGTAGAGGATTTGTACTAGACTGTAGTGGATGTGTACTAGACTGTAGAGGATTTATACTAGACTGTAGTGGATGTGTTCTAGACTGTAGAGGATGTGTACTAGACTATAGTGGATGTGTACTAGACTGTAGAGGATGTGTACTAGACTGTAGAGGATGTGTACTAGACTGTGATTGATGTGTCCTAGACTGTAGTGGATGTGTACTAGACTGCAGTGAATGTGTACTAGACTGTAGAGGATTTGTACTAGACTGTAGAGGATCTGTACTAGACTGTAGAGGATGTGTACTAGACTATAGTGGATGTGTACTAGACTGTAGAGGATGTGTACTAGACTGTGATGGATGTGTCCTAGACTGTAGTGGATGTGTGGGGCTGCTGTGGTGGTGTGTACTAGACTGTAGTGGTGTGTACTAGACTGTAGTGGATGTGTACTAGACTGTAGTGGATGTGTACTAGACTGTAGTGGATGTGTACTAGACTGTAGAGGATGTGTACTAGACTGTAGTGGATGTGTACTAGACTGTAGTGGATGTGTACTAGACTGTAGTGGATGTGTACTAGACTGTAGTGGATGTGTACTAAACTGTAGAGGATGTGTACTAGAGTGTAGTGGATGTGTACTAGACTGAAGAGGATGTGTCCAAGACTGTAGAGGATGTGTCCTAGACTGTAGAGGATGTGTCCTAGACTGTAGTGGATGTGTCCTAGACTGTAGAGGATGTGTCCTAGACTGTAGTGGATGTGTCCTAGTGGAGTGGTGTGTACTAGACTGTAGTGGATGTGTACTAGACTGTAGTGGATGTGTCCTAGACTGTAGTGGATGTGTCCTAGACTGTAGATGGATGTGTACTAGACTGTAGAGGATGTGTACTAGACTGTGAGGTTTGTCTGTGTGTGGATGTGTCCTAGACTGTAGTGGATGTGTACTAGACTGTAGAGGATGTGTCCTAGAATGTAGTGGATGTGTCCTAGACTGTAATGGATGTGTACTAGACTGTAGAGGTGTGTCCTGCTGTGTGGTGTGTCCTAGACTGTTGGATGTGTACTAGACTGTAGAGGATGTGTACTAGACTGTGATGGATGTGTCCTAGCTGTAGTGGATGTGTACTAGACTGTAGAGGATGTGTACTAGACTGTAGTGGATGTGTACTAGACTGTAGAGGATGTGTACTAGATTGTAGAGGTGTGTCTTAACCATATGGATGTGTACTAGACTGTAGTGGATGTGTTCTAGACTGTAGAGGATGTGTACTAGAGTGTAGTGGATGTGTCCTAGACTGTAGTGGATGTGTCCTAGACTGTAGTGGATGTGTACTAGACTGATGTATGTGTACTAGACTGTAGAGGATGTGTACTAGACTGTAGAGGATGTGTACTAGACTGTAGTGGATGTGTACTAGACTGTAGAGGATGTGTACTAGACTGTAGTGGATGTGTAATAGACTGTGATGGATGTGTCCTAGACTGTGGTGGATGTGTACTAGACTGTAGTGGATGTGTACTAAACTGTAGAGGATGTGTACTAGACTGTAATGGATGTGTACTAGACTGTGATGGATATGTACTAAACTGTAGTGGATGTGTACTAGACTGTAGAGGATGTGTACAAGACTGTAGAGGATGTGTACTAGACTGTAGAGGATTTGTACTAGACTGTAGTGGATGTGTCCTAGACTGTAATGGATGTGTACTAGACTGTAGAGGATGTGTCCTAGACTGTAGTGGATGTGTCCTAGACTGTAATGGATGCGTACTAGACTGTAGAGGATGTGTACTAGACTGTGATGGATGTGTCCTAGACTGTAGTGGATGTGTACTAGACTGTCGAAGATGTGTACTAGACTGTAGAGGATGTGTACTAAACCATAATGGATGTGTACTAGACTGTAGTGGATGTGTACTAGACTGTAGAGGATGTGTACTAAACCATAATGGATGTGTACTAGACTGTAGTGGATGTGTACTAGACTGTAGAGGATGTGTCCTAGACTGTAGTGGATGTGTACTAGACTGTAGAGGATGTGTCCTAGACTGTAATGGATGTGTACTAGACTGTAGAGGATGTGTCCTAGACTGTAATGGATGTGTACTAGACTGTAGTGGATATGTACTAGACTGTAGTGGATGTGTCCTAGACTGTAGTGGATGTGTACTAGACTGTAGTGGATGTGTACTAGACTGTAGAGGATGTGTACTAGACTGTAGAGGATGTGTACTAGACTGTAGAGGATTTGTACTAGACTGTAGTGGATGTGTCCTAGACTGTAATGGATGTGTACTAGACTGTAGAGGATGTGTCCTAGACTGTAGTGGATGTGTCCTAGACTGTAATGGATGTGTACTAGACTGTAGAGGATGTGTCCTAGACTGTAGTGGATGTGTCCTAGACTGTAATGGATGTGTACTAAACTGTAGAGGATGTGTACTAGACTGTAGTGGATATGTACTAGACTGTAGAGGATGTGTCCTAGACTGTAATGGATGTGTACTAGACTGTAGTGGATATGTACTAGACTGTAGTGGATGTGTCCTAGACTGTAGTGGATGTGTACTAGACTGTAGTGGATGTGTACTAGACTGTAGTGGATGTGTACTAGACTGTAGAGGATGTGTACTAGACTGTGATGGATTTGTACTAGACTGTAGTGGATGTGTACTAGACTGTAGTGGATTTGTACTAGACTGTAGTGGATGTGTACTAGACTGTAGTGGATTTATACTAGACTGTAGTGGATTTGTTCTAGACTGTGATGGATGTGTACTAGACTATAGTGGATGTGTACTAGACTGTAGAGGATTTGTACTAGACTGTAGATGGATGTGTACTAGACTGTAGTGGATATGTCCTAGACTGTAGTGGATGTGTACTAGACTGCAGTGGATGTGTACTAGAGTGTAGTGGATCTGTACTAGACTGTAGTGGATGTGTACTAGACTATAGTGGATGTGTACTAGACTGTAGAGGATTTGTACTAGACTGTGATGGATGTGTCCTTGACTGTAGTGGATGTGTACTAGACTGTAGTGGATGTGTACTAGACTGTAGTGGATGTGTCCTAGAGTGTAGTGGATGTGTACTAGACTGTAGTGGATGTGTACTAGACTGTAGTGGATGTGCACTAGACTGTAGATGATTTGTACTAGACTGTGATGGATGTGTCCTAGACTGTAGTGGATATGTACTAGACTGTAGAGGATGTGTCCTAGAATGTAGTGGATGTGTACTAGACTGAAGAGGATGTGTCCAAGACTGTAGAGGATGTGTCCTAGACTGTAGAGGATGTGTCCTAGACTGTAGTGGATGTGTCCTAGACTGTAGAGGATGTGTCCTAGACTGTAGTGGATGTGTCCTAGACTGTAGTGGATGTGTACTAGACTGTAGTGGATGTGTACTAAACTGTAGAGGATGTGTACTAGACTGTAATGGATGTGTACTAGACTGTGATGGATATGTACTAAACTGTAGTGGATGTGTACTAGACTGTAGAGGATGTGTACAAGACTGTAGAGGATGTGTACTAGACTGTAGAGGATTTGTACTAGAATGTAGTGGATGTGTCCTAGACTGTAATGGATGTGTACTAGACTGTAGAGGATGTGTCCTAGAATGTAGTGGATGTGTCCTAGACTGTAATGGATGTGTACTAGACTGTAGAGGATGTGTCCTAGACTGTAGTGGATGTGTCCTAGACTGTAATGGATGTGTACTAGACTGTAGAGGATGTGTACTAGACTGTGATGGATGTGTCCTAGACTGTAGTGGATGTGTACTAGACTGTAGAGGATGTGTACTAGACTGTAGAGGATGTGTACTAGACTGTAGAGGATGTGTACTAGATTGTAGAGGATGTGTACTAAACCATAATGGATGTGTACTAGACTGTAGTGGATGTGTTCTAAACTGTAGAGGATGTGTACTAGAGTGTAGTGGATGTGTCCTAGACTGTAGTGGATGTGTCCTAGACTGTAGTGGATGTGTACTAGACTGATGGATGTGTACTAGACTGTAGAGGATGTGTACTAGACTGTAGAGGATGTGTACTAGACTGTAGTGGATGTGTACTAGACTGTAGAGGATGTGTACTAGACTGTAGTGGATGTGTAATAGACTGTGATGGATGTGTCCTAGACTGTGGTGGATGTGTACTAGACTGTAGTGGATGTGTACTAAACTGTAGAGGATGTGTACTAGACTGTAATGGATGTGTACTAGACTGTGATGGATATGTACTAAACTGTAGTGGATGTGTACTAGACTGTAGAGGATGTGTACAAGACTGTAGAGGATGTGTACTAGACTGTAGAGGATTTGTACTAGACTGTAGTGGATGTGTCCTAGACTGTAATGGATGTGTACTAGACTGTAGAGGATGTGTCCTAGACTGTAGTGGATGTGTCCTAGACTGTAATGGATGCGTACTAGACTGAAGAGGATGTGTACTAGACTGTGATGGATGTGTCCTAGACTGTAGTGGATGTGTACTAGACTGTCGAAGATGTGTACTAGACTGTAGAGGATGTGTACTAAACCATAATGGATGTGTACTAGACTGTAGTGGATGTGTACTAGACTGTAGAGGATGTGTACTAAACCATAATGGATGTGTACTAGACTGTAGTGGATGTGTACTAGACTGTAGAGGATGTGTCCTAGACTGTAGTGGATGTGTACTAGACTGTAGAGGATGTGTCCTAGACTGTAATGGATGTGTACTAGACTGTAGAGGATGTGTCCTAGACTGTAATGGATGTGTACTAGACTGTAGTGGATATGTACTAGACTGTAGTGGATGTGTACTAGACTGTAGTGGATGTGTACTAGACTGTAGAGGATGTGTACTAGACTGTAGAGGATGTGTACTAGACTGTAGAGGATTTGTACTAGACTGTAGTGGATGTGTCCTAGACTGTAATGGATGTGTACTAGACTGTAGAGGATGTGTCCTAGACTGTAGTGGATGTGTCCTAGACTGTAATGGATGTGTACTAGACTGTAGAGGATGTGTCCTAGACTGTAGTGGATGTGTCCTAGACTGTAATGGATGTGTACTAAACTGTAGAGGATGTGTACTAGACTGTAGTGGATATGTACTAGACTGTAGAGGATGTGTCCTAGACTGTAATGGATGTGTACTAGACTGTAGTGGATATGTACTAGACTGTAGTGGATGTGTCCTAGACTGTAGTGGATGTGTACTAGACTGTAGTGGATGTGTACTAGACTGTAGAGGATGTGTACTAGACTGTAGAGGATGTGTACTAGACTGTAGAGGATTTGTACTAGACTGTAGTGGATGTGTCCTAGACTGTAATGGATGTGTACTAGACTGTAGAGGATGTGTCCTAGACTGTAGTGGATGTGTCCTAGACTGTAATGGATGTGTACTAGACTGTAGAGGATGTGTCCTAGACTGTAGTGAATGTGTCCTAGACTGTAATGGATGTGTACTAAACTGTAGAGGATGTGTACTAGACTGTAGTGGATATGTACTAGACTGTAGAGGATGTGTCCTAGACTGTAATGGATCTGTACTAAACTGTAGAGGATGTGTACTAGACTGTAGAGGATGTGTACTAGACTATAGTGGATGTGTACTAGACTGTACTGGATGTGTACTAAACTGTAGTGGATGTGTACTAAACTGTAGAGGATGTGTACTAGACTGTAGAGGATTTGATCTAGACTGTAGTGGATGTGTACTAGACTGTAGTGGATGTGTACTAAACTGTAGAGGATGTGTACTAGACTGTAGAGGATGTGTACTAGACTGTAGAGGATGTGTACTAGACTAGAGGATGTGTACTAGACTATAGTGGATGTGTACTAGACTGTAGAGGATTTGTACTAGACTGTAGAGGATGTGTACTATACTGTAGTAGATTTGTACTAGACTAGTGGATGTGTACTAGATTCATCACACTGTATAGAGTGTGTTCTAGATAGTGCTATGATTATATTCTAGATCAACAATGGCATTGTAAAGAGTTTTACATTGACTAAGGCATCAATATTACAGAGGCACATCCCGACCCATGCCCGGGTCTTGGGTATCTTTGATGCTATAATTTTGAGTCGTGAGACTTGTAGTCAGGCTGGGATTTATGACTGTAATACAAACACTAAAGTGAGGCCATCTGAGAGAGGACTAACAGTGATGGAGAGGATGATCCAGGTTAAAGGGGTTTTCAACCCCCAGATTTTCATACTGATGATGGATCCACAGGATAGGTGATCAGCATGTGATCTGATGGAGTCAGACACCCGGACCCCTCACAGATCAGCTATTCTAGCAGTAATAGGGGTAGTGCAGCAGCCCCATCCACTCCCTAGCGGTGCTTCCCGAGAACTGTAGCATCGCTCCTATTACTGGAAATGGAGGCTGTTAGAACAGATGATCTGTGTGGGGTCCGGGTGTCAGACCCCGACAGATCACCTATTGATGACCTATCCTGTGGATACATCATCAGTATGAAAACTAGATGTGGGTCCAGAAAACCCCTTTAAAATGTAAATCAGAATAGGTTTTAGATTAATACTGATCCTATACAGAGTGTGTAGGTTACCGATATTAGTATTTATTCTATATGGAGTGTGCACTATATAGATCAGATTATACTGCAGTCTAGATTAATGTCCCTTTTAGGAAATGATTCTAATCCACATCATATAACTATTCTAGAGCATCTTTCTTATAAATCATTGTTGTTCCTCTGCTAGACATTTATGTTTCCATGTGGGTGTCGACCAGTTGAGGGTATTTCCCTACTCATTTTTACATTGTCCAGTCAGTGCCTACAGTGCCAAACTGTGTAAGGACACACCCCATTGTCAAGTAGAATTTTCATGAGTAATATCAGAGGAACAAACACAATATAAAGTTTATAAAATTATGGGAAAAGATGTTCCAGGATTGTTATTTCCTAGGTTTACGCGCCAGGGGAGAGTTCCCCTTTACCCGCACATTGAAGAGCATGTAATATATTATCTAATAGGTTATCACTGGCATCTCAGAGAGATTGGGAATGTCATATAGAAGGTTCTTACAATTCTTTATCTGTGTATATTACAGGTGTTACTAAACCCCCAGATGTCATGTACACCACCAGCGAGGAACTCACAAGCGGGACCCCCAACACGACTCTACAGACAGACGGAGCACCTTACGACACCTATGCCAGTAATATTATTGACAGGGAATTGTTACTGTGAGCTTATTTATGGGATTGACTGGGTCATAGTGAATATTTAACAATTGGAGGGAAGGAGACCCTACTGTGGACCCGAATGAATAACCAGGACATAGGTTTGGCTGTTCTGCTCTGTGGGGTGCGGTACGTTCCCATCGCTGCACTTTCTTGATCTTGGGTCTGTAGTATTTCAACAGCCTCAATTCTACATAAGGTCATACTTGGCTGTAAAAAAGCCAAGAAAAAAGTTATCAGTCGAAATTTCACTCAAGTGCAATAAAAATTATGAAAACTGAAGAGTCCAGCAAAGTCTATGAAGGCTACAATATATTTTACAGTCTATAGTCTCAGTTTGTAGCCTAAACCTAAAACAATATCAACTTCATAAAAAGACAAAGGTACAGTGTATTTGATATACACAAGGTATATAGCAGATTGTGAGCAAGTGAAGAGTGAGGTGTAACCACACAAGGCGGGCATACTATCAGATAAGGATTCTTATGTCCATTTGTGATTTGTGTAATGTAATGTCTTATCCACATCCTATTACAGGTGCAATGTACTGTGTCCAGGATGCAGACTGCCCACCATTCACTATATGCACAGAACTAGGGAGGCTCCACATATGTCAATGTCATCTGGGGTCCTATTTCCATGATGACTTGGGCTGTGTGACAGGTAAGATAAAGAAGTGCACATGAACCAGAGATAGAGCCTAAACCATATTTATGAACCTTGTATGCCTATGATCTGTGTATTCAGACCTAAAAAGTATTGTGTGTCATATTGTCTAATATACAGCCTGTTATGTATTATAATGTAACTACTATAATACTGCTCCTATGTACAAGAATATAACTACTATAATACTGCCCCTATGTACAAGAATATAACTACTATAATACTACTCCTATGTACAAGACTATAACTACTATAATACTGCTCCTATGTACAAGAATATAACTACTATAATACTACCTCCTATGTACAAGAATATAACTACTATAATACTGCTCCTATGTACAAGAATATAACTACTATAATATTACCTCCTATGTACAAGAATATAACTACTATAATACTGCTCCTATGTACAAGAATATAACTACTATAATATTACCTCCTATGTACAAGAATATAACTACTATAATACTGCTCCTATGTACAAGAATATAACTACTATAATACTACTCCTATGTACAAGAATATAACTACTATAATACTGCCTCCTATATACAAGAATATAACTACTATAATACTGCCCCCTATGTACAAGAATATAACTACTATAATACTGCTCCTATGTACAAGAATATAACTACTATAATGCTACCTCCTATGTACAAGAATATAACTACTATAATACTGCCCCCCTATGTACAAGAATATAACTACTATAATACTGCCCCCTATGTACAAGAATATAACTACTATAATACTGCTCCTATGTACAAGAATATAACTACTATAATACTGCCCCCTATGTACAAGAATATAACTACTATAATACTGCTCCTATGTACAAGAATATAACTACTATAATACTACCTCCTATGTACAAGAATATAACTACTATAATACTGCCCCCTATGTACAAGAATATAACTACTATAATACTGCCCCCTATGTACAAGAATATAACTACTATAATACTGCCCCCTATGTACAAGAATATAACTACTATAATACTGCTCCTATGTACAAGAATATAACTACTATAATACTGCCCCCTATGTACAAGAATATAACTACTATAATACTGCCCCCTATTTACAAGAATATAACTACTATAATACTACCTCCTAAGTACAAGAATATAACTACTATAATACTGCCCCCTATGTACAAGAATATAACTACTATAATACTGCTCCTATGTACAAGAATATAACTACTATAATACTGCCCCCTATTTACAAGAATAGAATTACTATAATACTACTCCTATGTACAAGAATATAACTACTATAAAACTACTCCTATGTACAAGAATATAACTACTATAATACTACTCCTATGTACAAGAATATAACTACTATAATACTGCCCCCTATGTACAAGAATATAACTACTATAATACTGCCCCCTATTTACAAGAATATAACTACTATAATACTGCTCCTATGTACAATAATATAACTACTATAATACTACTCCTATGTACAAGAATATAACTACTATAATACTGCCCCCTATGTACAAGAATATAACTACTATAATACTGCCCTCTATGTACAAGAATATAACTACTATAATACTGCCCCCTATGTACAAGAATATAACTACTATAATACTGCTCCTATGTACAAGAATATAACTACTATAATACTACCTCCTATGTACAAGAATATAACTACTATAATACTGCTCCTATGTACAAGAATATAACTACTATAATACTACCTCCTATGTGCAAGAATATAACTACTATAATACTGCCCCCTATGTACAAGAATATAACTACTATAATACTGCTCCTATGTACAAGAATATAACTACTATAATACTGCTCCTATGTACAAGAATATAACTACTATATTACTACTCCTATGTACAAGAATATAACTACTATAATACTGCTCCTATGTACAAGAATATAACTACTATAATACTACTCCTATGTACAAGAATATAACTACTATAATACTGCTCCTATGTACAAGAATATAACTACTATAATACTGCCCCCTATGTACAAAAATATAACTACTATAATACTGCTCCTATGTACAAGAATATAACTACTATAATACTACTCCTATGTACAAGAATATAACTACTATAATACTGCCCCTATGTACAAGAATATAACTACTATAATACTGCCCTCCTATGTACAAGAATATAACTACTATAATACTGCCCCTATGTACAAGAATATAACTACTATAATACTGCCCCTATGTACAAGAATATAACTACTATAATACTACCTCCTATGTACAAGAATATAACTACTATAATACTGCCCCTATGTACAAGAATATAACTACTATAATACTACCTCCTATGTACAAGAATATAACTACTATAATACTGCTCCTATGTACAAGAATATAACTACTATAATACTGCTCCTATGTACAAGAATATAACTACTATAATACTGCCCCTATGTACAAGAATATAACTACTATAATACTACTCCTACGTACAAGAATATAACTACTATAATACTGCTCCTATGTACAAGAATATAACTACTATAATACTACTCCTATGTACAAGAATATAACTACTATAATACTGCTCCTATGTACAAGAATATAACTACTATAATACTGCTCCTATGTACAAGAATATAACTACTATAATACTGCTCCTATGTACAAGAATATAACTACTATAATACTACTCCTATGTACAAGAATATAACTACTATAATACTGCTCCTATGTACAAGAATATAACTACTATAATACTGCCTCCTATGTACAAGAATATAACTACTATAATACTGCCCCTATGTACAAGAATATAACTACTATAATACTGCCCCTATGTACAAGAATATAACTACTATAATACTACCCCTATGTACAAGAATATAACTACTATAATACTCCCCTTGTACAAGAATATACTGCTATAATACTGCCCCCTATGTACAAGAATATAACTACTATAATACTGCCCCCCTATGTACAAGAATATAACTACTATAATACTGCCCCCTATGTACAAGAATATAACTACTATAATACTGCCCCTATGTACAAGAATATAACTACTATAATACTGCCCCTATGTACAAGAATATAACTACTATAATACTACCCCCTATGTACAAGAATATAACTACTATAATACTGCTCCTATGTACAAGAATATAACTACTATAATACTACTCCTATGTACAAGAATATAACTACTATAATACTACTCCTATGTACAAGAATATAACTACTATAATACTGCTCCTATGTACAAGAATATAACTACTATAATACTACCTCCTATGTACAAGAATATAACTACTATAATACTACCTCCTATGTACAAGAATATAACTACTATAATACTGCTCCTATGTACAAGAATATAACTACTATAATACTGCTCCTATGTACAAGAATATAACTACTATAATACTACTCCTATGTACAAGAATATAACTACTATAATACTACCTCCTATGTACAAGAATATAACTACTATAATACTGCCCCCTATGTACAAGAATATAACTACTATAATACTGCCCCCTATGTACAAGAATATAACTACTATAATACTGCCCCCTATGTACAAGAATATAACTACTATAATACTGCCCCCTATGTACAAGAATATAACTACTATAATACTGCCCCTATGTACAAGAATATAACTACTATAATACTGCCCCTATGTACAAGAATATAACTACTATAATACTGCCCCCTATGTACAAGAATATAACTACTATAATACTGCCCCCTATGTACAAGAATATAACTACTATAATACTGCCCCCTATGTACAAGAATATAACTACTATAATACTGCCCCCTATGTACAAGAATATAACTACTATAATACTGCCCCCTATCCCCGTACAAGAATATAACTACTATAATACTGCCCCCTATGTACAAGAATATAACTACTATAATACTGCCCCCTATGTACAAGAATATAACTACTATAATACTGCCCCCTATGTACAAGAATATAACTACTATAATACTGCTCCTATGTACAAGAATATAACTACTATAATACTACTCCTATGTACAAGAATATAACTACCTATAATACTGCTCCTATGTACAAGAATATAACTACTATAATACTGCCCCCCTATGTACAAGAATATAACTACTATAATACTGCTCCTATGTACAAGAATATAACTACTATAATACTACCCCTATGTACAAGAATATAACTACTATAATACTGCCCCCTATGTACAAGAATATAACTACTATAATACTGCTCCTATGTACAAGAATATAACTACTATAATACTGCCTCCTATGTACAAGAATATAACTACTATAATACTGCTGCTATGTACAAGAATATAACTACTATAATACTGCTCCTATGTACAAGAATATAACTACTATAATACTGCTCCTATGTACAAGAATATAACTACTATAATACTGCCCCCTATGTACAAGAATATAACTACTATAATACTGCCCTATGTACAAGAATATAACTACTATAATACTGCCCCCTATGTACAAGAATATAACTACTATAATACTGCCCCTATGTACAAGAATATAACTACTATAATACTACTCCTATGTACAAGAATATAACTACTATAATACTGCCCCCTATGTACAAGAATATAACTACTATAATACTGCTCCTATGTACAAGAATATAACTACTATAATACTGCCCCCTACCTGTGAGGTTGTGTTTCTGTAGCTCTCCTGAGTCTCCTGATGTCTGGAGAAAGCCCAGGGCGGGGCCACCCTGGGTGGGGCAGCTCCCCTACCAAGGCCCAGGCTCCAAGGCCTTCTCTGGGGAACAATTCCCAGACAACTGAGAAAGGGGATGAAAATCCCAAAGTCTCCAGGAATGGAAGTAATGTCCAGTGTGTCAGCAGTCCCAGTGCAAGTCAAGATGGGAAGAAAGTTATTGCAAAGAAAGGTTTAACAGTAGCAAGCAGAGGTACGGTGCAACAACCTACCAAAGTAATTGTGCGGCATCCAGACAGAATGGCTGATTGTAAGAAGAAGCAAGCCGTGCAGCCTGTGCAGACGCCATTACAGGTTACAGGTGTCCCGTCCACTCCACCCTCCTGCAGACAGAGGAGAACGTCCCTGGAGAAACAGACCATGCTGGAGAACATGCAGCGGCCTGTACTGGTGCGGTCTGAGCGGACAAGATCTGGGAGTGGGAACTGCAAAACTGTAGTGAAGGCTGCGGATGTGACCAAAGAGAGACCAGCAGGGAGGCTTCATGGTACTAGTAGTGCGGTCACTGGGAACAAACCGGGACATAGTCCCCAGCCTGGAGATTGTGGCCCCATGGCAGTGACAATAGCCGCAGCAAGCCAGAAATCACAGGCTACACCAACCAGCAGCCATACTGAGCGTGAACCTGAACTGCGCCTGGCAGACGAGATCCCAGCACTGGTCAGGAGACTGGAGACATTAAAGGCGGGTAAAATATATCTGCAGCGACAGATTGACTGCGCCTATAAAATAAGGGCTGCTAAACCTTGGTTAGAGGAAGGAGTGGACAAGAAGCTGAGCGCACTGGCGAAAGAGCTCGCCGATGTCGTACAGGAGACCGAGACTGTACTGGAGCAAATGGGACCGGTGGGAGAATCCTACAGAAACCAGCAGCGATTCGAGGAATACCGGAAGTCACCATCATCTCGCTCTAGGTCTGAACCCTCTCAAGATGGCGGCCAGCAGTCCCATGCAAAGCCTATTCTGCAGCCAGCAAGTTTCCCTTTTAAGGAAGGGAATTTGTATGGGGAAGGAGCAGCTAATGCCAAGCCACAGCAAAGACCTGCAGCAGTTCCTGGCAAGGCACCACAAGTCCCAGCAACTAGCACTTTAGAGCAAGATCATGGACCCCTGCCTGAAGTAGCATCTGTGCAGACACCACAAGTCCCAGGAGGCAGGTCATCTCAGCAGGACTGTGGACTGTTACCTGAAGGTACTGGGGTAGTAGCACATTTGGGGTCTCAGGTTGTGAGTGTGTGGGACAGTCTGGACTCTGCTGTGCAAGTCACCAATAGTGACTATAATAACATTGTGGACTCTGCTGTGCAGGACTCTGCTGCCACTGACCGTCTGACTAATATGTCTGAGATTATAGATAATCCTGTATGTGATAATGCTGCAGCAGGGGAAAGTGTTTCTCATTCTGGGGGGGATCCTTCACCATCTATGACATTAGACCCCTCTACAGTCCAGTCTCTGGAGTCTGCTGATATCACAGACATAGAGGTTGATGGTGGGGCGGACACAGCACAGTCCAATGTACAGGACTTTCCCCCTCTAGTTACTAATGTAGTAGCAGAACCTCGTAGTGCAGGTGCTCAGCAGCCCACACAGCGCCCACAGACACGCCAAGATGGCGGATCTGGCCATACCTCCTCTGGGAATGCCTGGAGCCGCGGTGCTCCATCTTTTACATCAGGCACGAACTATACAGGCCAGGCTTTCAAGAGGAGGAATGTAGTCAGGTTTAGGCACAGAGGTGCCAAGGAAGATCTGCCTGATAGAAGGTTTGTGGTCAGAGGGCTCCTATGTACCCAGATGGGCTTCCTGCCGACTGACATCCTGGCAGTGATAAACCTTCCTGACCGCCAGGGGTATGATGTCAGCTTTAAGTTGATGTCTGATCTGGACCGTTTCTGGGCTAATGTCACCAGGTTCAGAGATACTGAGGGTTGGAATAAATTCAGCTTCATCCCCATCTCTAGGCCAGATACGGCAAGTGTCACCATTGTATTCTGGAATGAGGCCGTTCCCCCTCAGGACATTGTCATCTGGCTCAGGAGACACTGCAACCTCATGTCCGATCTAACTAAGAACAGGGACGAAGACGGGATCTGGACTGGTGGGTGGAAGGTCCTGGTTAAGTTGCGTCAGAACAACAACGTAACCCAACATCTGCCCAACTCATTTTTTATTGGCCGAGAGAAAGGCGTCTGCTTCTATGCGGGTCAGCCACGCAGATGCTTTAGGTGTGGGAAGGCCGGTCATATAGCGAGTGTGTGCACCATGGTAAAGTGCAACTTGTGTAATGAAATGGGCCACGTGAGCGCTACCTGCCAAAACATTAGATGTAATCTGTGTGGTAAGATGGGTCACCCCCACAGGGACTGTCCTGATGCCTGGCACAACATCCATAGGGATATCCCTGATGAGGACTTGCTGGCAGCGGCTGATGACATACAGGAGGAGGAGGAGGCGCTGTTGTCAGGGTCAGTAGTCACTGAGTCAGAGCCCCAAACAGATACAGGTGATACCACCCAGGACCAAGCCCAGTCAGGACCCATTGAGGCGACCATGGAGGTTGTTGACCAAGTTGCACAACCCTCAGTGGCCATCTCTTCTCCTGCCCCAACACCCACCAGTACTAAGAGAAGGAAAAAAAGACAGATCCAGCCGTAAGCCTGAGGGTGAGTGGACCACTGTAAAAAAACCAACTAAGATGAGAATAGATAGAACTGGCGATGTCACTGCGACGGCAAATAGGTTCTATATTCTATCAGAGTCAGACGGGGAAGAGGAACTAGACAGGAAAATTCAACAAATGATGGCAGAGTATGATGAGGAACCAGAGGGCGATCCTCCTACTAAAAGGAGACCCTGCCGAGCTGAGGTACAGTCCGAATCAGACATGGAAACAGCAGGTCACCGGGAGAGCTCTGATTCAGATCTATGATGGAAGAAAGTGGATCTAGTTTAAGTTTGATCTATTTAGTTTTACCGTATGTTCTTTAAATTTTCTTCTCCAACAGGTGTGGACTCTTTAAGTTGATTTTGCTTTAAGTATTTTCTTGTTTGATCCTTCTTTGTACATACAAAATGTCTGAAATTACTGGAAGAATTTTTGTTTAATTGTATTTATGTTTGTTTTTACTTTAATAAAAATTGCCCCCTATGTACAAGAATATAACTACTATAATACTGCCCCCTATGTACAAGAATAGAACTACTATAATACTGCCCCCTATGTACAAGAATATAACTACTATAATACTGCTCCTATGTACAAGAATATAACTACTATAATACTGCCCCCTATGTACAAGAATATAACTACTATAATACTACCCTATGTACAAGAATATAACTACTATAATACTGCTCCTATGTACAAGAATATAACTACTATAATACTACCTCCTATGTACAAGAATATAACTACTATAATACTGCCCCCTATGTACAAGAATATAACTACTATAATACTACCTCCTATGTACAAGAATATAACTACTATAATACTGCCCCCCTATGTACAAGAATATAACTGCTATAATACTACTCCTATGTACAAGAATATAACTACTATAATACTACCCCTATGTACAAGAATATAACTACTATAATACTGCCCCCCTATGTACAAGAATATAACTACTATAATACTGCCCCCTATTTACAAGAATATAACTACTACAATACTACTCCTATGTACAAGAATATAACTGCTATAATACTGCTCCTATGTACAAGAATATAACTACTATAATACTACCCCTATGTACAAGAATATAACTACTCTAATACTACACTTGTACAAGAATATAACTACCTTTATTCCTCCCCCCTATGTACAAGAATATAACTACTATAATACTGCCCCCTATGTACAAGAATATAACTACTATAATACTGCCCCCTATGTACAAGAATATAACTACTATAATACTCCCCCTATGTACAAGAATATCACTACTATAATACTGCTCCTATGTACAAGAATATAACTACTATAATACTGCTCCTATGTACAAGAATATAACTACTATAATACTGCCTTCTATGTACAAGAATATAACTACTATAATACTGCCCCCCTATGTACAAGAATATAACTACTATAATACTGCCCCCTATTTACAAGAATATAACTACTATAATACTACTCCTATGTACAAGAATATAACTACTATAATACTACCTCCTATGTACAAGAATATAACTACTATAATACTGCCCCCTATGTACAAGAATATAACTACTATAATACTGCCCCCTATGTACAAGAATATAACTACTATAATACTGCCCCCTACCTGTGAGGTTGTGTTTCTGTAGCTCTCCTGAGTCTCCTGATGTCTGGAGAAAGCCCAGGGTGGGGGCCACCCTGGGTGGGGCAGCTCCCCTACCAAGGCCCAGGCTCCAAGGCCTACTCTGGGGAACAACTCCCAGACAACTGAGAAAGTGGATGAAAATCCCAAAGTTTCTAGGAATGGAAGTAATGTCCAGTGTGTCAGCAGTCCCAGTGCAAGTCAAGATGGGAAGAAAGTTATTGCAAAGAAAGCAGTAGCAGAAGCAAGCAGAGGTACGGTACAACAACCTACCAAAGTAATTGTGCAGCATCCAGACAGAATACCTGATTGTAAGAAGAAGCAAGCCATGCAGCCTGTGCAGACGCCATTACAGGTTACAGGTGTCCCGTCCACTCCATCCTCCTGCAGACAGAGGAGAACGTCCCTGGAGAAACAGACCATGCTGGAGAACATGCAGCGGCCTGTACTGGTGCGGTCTGAGCGGACAAGATCTGGCAGTGGAAACTGCAAAACTGTAGGAAAGCCTGTGGATGTGACCAAAGTGAGACCAGCAGGAAGGCCTCATGGTACCAATAATGCGGTCACTGGGAACAAACTGGGACATAGTCCCCAACCTGCAGATTGTGGCCCCATGGGAGTGACAACAGCCGCAGCAGGCCAGAAGTCACAGGCTACACCGACCAGAAGCCAAACTGTGAGTAACCAGCCTGCAAAACTACCTAATAATGGACAGAGTGTTACAATGGCGGAGCGAGCACCTGAACTGCGCCTGGCAGACGAGATCCCAGCACTGGTCAGGAGACTGGAGACATTAAAGGTGGGTAAAATATATCTGCAGAGACAGATTGACTGCGCCTATAAAATAAGGGCTGCTAAACCTTGGTTAGAGGAAGGAGTGGACAAGAAGCTGAGCGCACTGGCGAAAGAGCTCGCCGATAACGTACAGGAGACAGAGACTGTACTGGAGCAAATGGGACCGGTGGGAGAATCCTACAGAAACCAGCAGCGATTTGAGGAATACCAGAAGTCACCATCATCTCGCTCTAGGTCTGAACCCTCTCAAGATGGCGGCCAGCAGTCCCATGCAAAGCCTATTCTGCAGCCAGCAAGTTTCACTTTTAAGGAAGGGAATTTGTATGGGGAAGGAGAAGCTAATGCCAAGCCACAGCAAAGACCTGCAGCAGTTCCTGGCAAGGCACCACAAGTCCCAGCAACCAGCACTTTACAGCAAGATCATGGACCCCTGCCTGAAGTAGCAGCTGTGCAGACACCACAAGTCCCAGGAGGCAGGTCATCTCAGCAGGATTGTGGACTGTTACCTGAAGATACTGGGGTAGTAGCACATTCAGGGTCTCAGGTTGTGAGTGTGTGGGACAGTCTGGACTCTGCTGTGCAAGTCACCAATAGTGACTGTAATAACATTGTGGAGTCTGCTGTGCAGGACTCTGCTGCCACTGACTGTCTGTCTGCGTCTGAGATTATAGATAACCCTGTATATGATAATGGTGTAGCAGGGGAAAGTGTTTCTCTTTCTGGGGGGGATCCTTCACCATCTTTGGCATTAGACCCCTCTACAGTCCAGTCTCTGGAGTCTGCTGATATCACAGACATAGAGGTTGATGGTGGGGCGGACACAGCACAGTCCAATGTACAGGACTTTCCCCCTCTAGTTACTAATGTAGTAGCAGAACCTCGTAGTGCAGGTGCTCAGCAGCCCACACAGCGCCCACAGACACGCCAAGATGGCGGATCTGGCCATACCTCCTCTGGGAATGCCTGGAGCCGCGGTGCTCCATCTTTTACATCAGGCACGAACTATACAGGCCAGGCTTTCAAGAGGAGGAATGTAGTCAGGTTTAGGCACAGAGGTGCCAAGGAAGATCTGCCTGATAGAAGGTTTGTGGTCAGAGGGCTCCTATGTACCCAGATGGGCTTCCTGCCGACTGACATCCTGGCAGTGATAAACCTTCCTGACCGCCAGGGGTATGATGTCAGCTTTAAGCTGATGTCTGATCTGGACCGTTTCTGGGCTAATGTCACCAGGTTCAGAGATACTGAGGGTTGGAATAAGTTCAGCTTCATCCCCATCTCTAGGCCAGATACAGCAAATATCACCATCGTATTCTGGAATGAGGCCGTTCCCCCTCAGGACATTGTCATCTGGCTCAGGAGACATTGCGACCTCATGTCTGATCTAACTAAGAACAGGGATGAAGACGGGATCTGGACTGGTGGGTGGAAGGTCCTGGTTAAGTTGCGTCAGAACAACAACATAACCCAACATCTGTCCAACTCATTTTTCATTGGCCGAGAGAAAGGCGTCTGCTTCTATGCGGGTCAGCCGCGCAGATGCTTTAAGTGTGGGAAGGCCGGTTGTGAAAGATCCTCAGTGTGCCAACACCGCGTTGGCCCACACCTGAGTCTTCTTTCATAAAAAACCACACTCACTGCCAGTGAGTGCTGGGTTCACAAGATAAATACAAGACAAGCTTTCTAAATTTTGTATATTTATTAGCCCCTAAATGGGTCGGTATTAACATCTAACACATGCAGTTCAGAACAGATATGTAGATATATACAAGCATTAACAGTTACTAGTTACAAGATACAGTGCAATAAAATAAAAGGGAATAAAGGTGAAATGATTACTTTACCACACATATCCTGGATGTGGCTCTATAGTCCAACACTCACACATAGCATGTGGAGATCACCAGTGGAGGCAGCGGCATTAACTCCAGCATCTCATCACAGCAGCCTCTCCTCATAGTAGCATCTTCATAGTAATCTCCCAGTGGCAGTCTCAGCACAATCTCCCCTCAGTGGAAGTCGGTCTGTAATCTCCTGTAGTCTGTAAAAACTCCCTCACTGATCTCTTACCTCATCTTTTATACCCTTGATGACACCACCCAGAATGAGATCACCGGCGATGGCAAGTCTGATTGATTAATGCACTCAAGTCCAGATTCTTTGTAAAGAGATGGGACCAAGTGAAATGATATAATGTTATCAACCATGTCTGATCTACCAGCCCAGGCTGAACCATGCATGTTTATTTGATCACCCAGGGCTATGTAAGAATACAATGGAGCCATTCTGGGATGGATACAAAGCCCTATTGTTACAAGGTTACCCTACTGATAACATACATCTAAGATTAGGGCTGCGCACATTATGAATCAATGCAAGGAATAGGGAGATACGATACCCAGAGATCAAAATACAGCTTTGAGTTATAGCCATATTTAATTGGAATCATCACACCTCCCCCTTTAGATGGGGCTTGTAGGAAGCAGGGGCCTGTGCCCCTCTTCTGAGAGCACCTCTGCCGCTTCAGCTCCCTCAGGCTCTGGCCCCAAGGCTTCACAACCCCGCCCCCCAGGGTCCCAGCAGACTCGGGCCTTGTCAGACTCCGAGGGTGGTTGAGCGGCACGCGCCTTCAATATGTCCAGACTAGGGTCAGCTTGGACAGCATCTCTGAACTCTTGGCTGGAGTGAGACAAAAGAGAGGTGCATGTTACATAGCTGCCGGACCCTTCTGGCTCTCTAGTCTGACTAGGGACACTTCTCTAAGTCTCAGGGCCTGAGCC
The DNA here is from genome assembly GCA_947044405.1 of Leptodactylus fallax. Classification (NCBI taxonomy): domain Eukaryota; kingdom Metazoa; phylum Chordata; class Amphibia; order Anura; family Leptodactylidae; genus Leptodactylus; species Leptodactylus fallax. The sequence goes on along the minus strand of CAMRHE010000975.1, from coordinate 168,739 downwards.
ACGTACACTTGGCTACCTCCTACCTGTTCTGGGTCCGCTTTCTGAGTACTGGCATCCTGTGGAGCCACACTCATGACCCCAGGTCTTTGGGATACCAGTTCAGAGACCCCATCCCGGCGGTCTCTCAGGGTCTCTCTCACACTAGCCGCTAGTTGGGAGAGTTCTAGGGGGTTCTGCACCTCCCCCTCTGCTTCCAAACCTAGGGGCACCTCTGGTTCTGGCACAGGTATGTTTGGACCCTGTCCTCCCTCCCAGACGCCTTGCCCCTTTGGGCCTACACCCTGTTCCTCCTGTACTTGGGTGGGTGATGCTGATACCTTGGGCAAATGACTGAGATCATGCTTCCCCAAACCATCCCCCCACAGTACATTGACAGGTAATACAGTTGACATACCCCCTTCTTGGATCACACCTCCAGTACCCCATGCCATCTGCACTTGGGCCATGGGCACTCCTGGCATAGAACTGGACCGAAGAGACGTGTATGTCTCATATCGGCCAGACTCCTCCAGCTTCAAGGGAGTGAGGCTAGTCATGGCGGTCTCAGCACCGACTCCAGGTGGTGTAGGCAACGGTTCAAGGGTCGGAACGCCCTCCACCCTTGTAGCACTCTGGCTGTGGGCTAACACCGCACTACCAGCAGTCCGTCCCTCACCTGGATCGGCCATGAGATCCCCATAGCCTACCTGACCACCTGGCACATGGTCAGCAGTTGGGTGCTTATCGGATGCACTGGGAGAAATAGTAGAAGTCGCTTCCAGCGACTCAGAAGAGCTACCCTGTACACTTTCACAACAAGCAGTGGCAATTACATTGACAGTACATTCATTAGCAATTGTTAATTCACACTGGGCCTCAATGAGATCTGCAGTAGACATATTAACAAGCTGGGAGGGAGACGCCCCCGCAGATGTGGGTGTGTCTACAGACAAGGTCTCATTGGCTCCTAGCATGGGAGTAAACAAAGCATCAATAACATTTTGGCTAAGCTGGGTTGCAGGAAGCTCATTTGCATCTTCACTGCTCTCAGCTGAAGGCAACTCATTAGCATGTACACTTACTGCCATGGGAAGTATCTCAGAGGGGGGGTTACGGGCCCTCTCTGCAGATATGACAGACACAGTATCAGCATTAATCATAGACAGTTTATCACAGTAAATTGGGGTGCTCCCCACCCCATATTGGGACATCATAGGTCCTAAATCAGTTCCCAACAGTACATTAGCAGGCAAATCAGTCAATAGTCCCACAGTCCGCATTCCTTTTCCTGCACCCCAGTCCAGATACACAGATGGGCCACCTGCTGTGGCTTGGGAAGCAAGGAAGTTCTCAGGGCGGTTGGGGCACTCCTTCTTGAAATGTCCTGTCTGGTTACAGGCATGGCACCGCCGCACTTCCCTTTGGGGTTTGGGGCAGGTCACCCGGGCGCCCAGAGTTCTTGGGACAGGGGAGGGACCACCCGGGGCATAGTTTGTCTCACCCGACCTGACGAAAGACGGCTGTGGTGGACTCCGGCCTGACTTCTCCTTCCAAATTGAGGGTCTTTGCAGGGTTGTTGGAGTTTGCGCCTGCTGGGAGATTTCCAGCCTATTCAGCTCAAGCTGATACTCCCTCTCTCTCTGTCGCTCAGCAGCCTGTCGTTCAGCAGCCTTCCTCTCTCTCTCTGCCTGTCGCTCAGCAGACTCACGATCAGCCTGCCGTTCTGCTGCCTGCCATTCTTGTTCTACATCTTCCTGAAAACAGTACAACACCTGCAGGTATGTGTTAGGGTCACTGGTGCCTACTTGCTGCAGGGCCGTTTGCCAGTATGAAACCATTCCCCCCACAAGGCTGGGGCTACTGGTCTCTCCTGGTGAAGTAATCCTTGGGACCGGGCTGCTTGCTGCACTTCCTGGCCTAGCCCCAAAATCATGACTCTGCTCGATTCTCTGCATGGCTGTGGCTGCCTCCATTTCAGCCATACGCTCAGGATCTCCAAAAGCCTGGTTCTGCAGTTCTGGGGCTCTGCTTCTGAGCCCACTAGCCATCCACTGATATTTGCCAAATAAAAGATAGGATAGAATACAAAGAGTAAGAGAGGGGAAGAGCACTGTATCAAACTTTCACTGTATCTTAATGCTTGCTTTAATACCGAGCTTGTCTCATAGGATTACTACAATCCCCAGCGTGTGAGTGATAAAGGTCACCAACGCACGCTGTTTATCCTAAGATCCCACTACGCTGCCACCAATGTGAAAGATCCTCAGTGCGCTAACACCGCGTTGGCCCACACCTGAGTCTTCTTTCATAAAAAACCACACTCACCGCCAGTGAGTGCTGGGTCCACAAGATAAATACAAGACAAGCTTTCTAAATTTTGTATATTTATTAACCCCTAAATAGGTCGGTATTAACATCTAACACATGCAGTTCAGAACAGATATGTAGATATATACAAGCATTAACAGTTACTAGTTACAAGATACAGTGCAATAAAATAAAAGGGAATAAAGGTGAAATGATTACTTTACCACACATATCCTGGATGTGGCTCTATAGTCCAACACTCACACATAGCATGTGGAGATCACCAGTGGAGGCAGCGGCATTAACTCCAGCATCTCATCACAGCAGCCTCTCCTCATAGTAGCATCTTCATAGTAATCTCCCAGTTGTAGTCTCAGCACAATCTCCCCTCAGTGGAAGTCTGTCTGTAATCTCCTGTAGTCTGTCTGTAAAAACTCCCTCACTGATCTCTTACCTCATCTTTTATACCCTTGATGACACCACCCAGAATGAGGTCACCGGCGATGGCAAGTCTGATTGATTAATGCACTCAAGTCCAGATTCTTTGTAAAGAGATGGGACCAAGTGAAATGATACAATGTTATCAACCATGTCTGATCTACCAGCCCAGGCTGAACCATGCATGTTTATTTGATCACCCAGGGCTATGTAAGAATACAATATAGCCATTCTGGGATGGATACAAAGCCCTATTGTTACAAGGTTACCCTACTGATAACATACATCTAAGATTAGGGCTGCGCACATTATGAATCAATGGAAGGAATAGGGAGATACAATACCCAGAGATCAAAATACAGCTTTGCGTTATAGCCATATTTAAGTGGAATCATCACACCGGTCATATAGCGAGTGTGTGCACCATGGTAAAATGCAGCCTCTGTAATGAAATGGGCCACGTGAGCGCTACCTGCCAAAACATTAGGTGTAACCTGTGTGGTAAGATGAGTCACCCCCACAGGGACTGTCCTGATGCTTGGCATAACATCCATAGGGATATCCCTGATGAGGACTTGCTGGCAGCGGCTGATGACATACAGGAGGAGGAGGAGGCGCTGTTGTCAGGGTCAGTAGTCGCTGAGTCGGAGCCCCAAACAAATACGGGTGATACCACCCAAGACCAAGCCCAGTCAGGACCCACTGAGGCGACCATGGAGGTTGTTGACCAAGTTGTACAACCCTCATTGGCCATCTCTTCTCCTGCCCCAACACCCACCAGTACTAAGAGAAGGAAAAAAGACAGATCCAGCCGTAAGCCTGAGGGTGAGTGGACCACTGTCCAAAAACCAACTAGGATGAGAGTAGATAGAACGGGCGATGTCACAGCAACGGCAAATAGATTCTATATCCTATCAGAGTCAGACGGAGAAGAGGAACTAGACAGAAAGATCCAACAAATGATGGCAGAGTATGATGAGGAAGAGGGTGATCCTCCTACTAAGAGGAGACCCCGCCGAGCTGAGGTGCAGTCTGAATCAGACATGGAAACAGCAGGTCACCGGGAGAGCTCTGACTCTGATCTGTGATGGAGGAAAGTGGATCTAGTTTAAGTTTGATCTTTTTAGTTTTACTGTATGTTCTTTAAATTTTCTTCTCCAACAGGTGTGGATTCTTTAAATTGATTTTGCTTTAAGTATTTTCTTGTTTGATCCTTCTTTGTACATACAAAATGTCTGAAATTACTGAAAGAATTTTTGTTTAATTGTATTTATGTTTGTTTTTACTTTAATAAAAATTGCCTCCTATGTACAAGAATATAACTACTATAATACTGCTCCTATGTACAAGAATATAACTAATATAATACTGCCCCTATGTACAAGAATATAACTACTATAATACTGCCCCTATGTACAAGAATATAACTACTATAATACTGCCCTATGTACAGGAATATAACTACTATAATACTACCTCCTGTGTACAAGAATATAACTACTATAATACTGCACCTATGTACAAGAATATAACTACTATAATACTACTCCTATGTACAAGAATATAACTACTATAATACTGCTCCTATGTACAAGAATATAACTACTATAATACTGCTTCTTTGTACAAGAATATAACTACTATAATACTGCTCCTATGTACAAGAATATAACTACTATAATACTGTCCCCTATGTACAAGAATATAACTACTATAATACTACTCCTATGTACAAGAATATAACTACTATAATACTACTCCTATGTACAAGAATATAACTACTATAATACTGCTCCTATGTACAAGAATATAACTACTATAATACTGCTCCTATGTACAAGAATATAACTACTATAATACTACCTCCTATGTACAAGAATATAACTACTATAATACTACCTCCTATGTACAAGAATATAACTACTATAATACTGCTCCTATGTACAAGAATATAACTACTATAATACTGCCACTATGTACAAGAATATAACTACTATAATACTGCCCCTATGTACAAGAATATAACTACTATAATACTGCCCCTATGTACAAGAATATAACTACTATAATACTACTCCTATGTACAAGAATATAACTACTATAATACTGCTCCTATGTACAAGAATATAACTACTATAATACTACTCCTATGTACAAGAATATAACTACTATAATACTGCTCCTATGTATAAGAATATAACTACTATAATACTGCTCCTATGTACAATAATATAACTACTATAATACTACTCCTATGTACAAGAATATAACTACTATAATACTGCTCCTATGTATAAGAATATAACTACTATAATACTACTCCTATGTACAAGAATATAACTACTATAATACTACCTCCTATGTACAAGAATATAACTACTATAATACTGCCCCTATGTACAAGAATATAACTACTATAATACTACTCCTATGTACAAGAATATAACTACTATAATACTGCCCCTATGTACAAGAATATAACTACTATAATACTGCTCCTATGTACAAGAATATAACTACTATAATACTGCTCCTATGTACAAGAATATAACTACTATAATACTGCCCCTATGTACAAGAATATAACTACTATAATACTACCCCCTATGTACAAGAATATAACTACTATAATACTACTCCTATGTACAAGAATATAACTACTATAATACTACCTCCTATGTACAAGAATATAACTACTATAATACTGCTCCTATGTACAAGAATATAACTACTATAATACTACCTCCTATGTACAAGAATATAACTACTATAATACTACTCCTATGTACAAGAATATAACTACTATAATACTGCTCATTATGGAGTAGATGTATGGACCTTATAGCTTCTCTGACCTGTATGTACAGAGATGTCACTTTTTCGTGCACCTACTATAAGTTGACTTTTCAGTTTTCTTTTTTTCGGAAGCCAGAACATTCCCGGCTCGGATTCCCACCTCTGTCTTGTACTGGGATGAGATATCACTGAACACGACTGAACAGAATAGTGAAGATGTGATCAGACATATGGAGGCCGCTCAGTATCATCGGGGTTTCCATACAGTGAGGCTTTTGGTAAGGATCACAGGCTGTGACTAAGGGGTGTGGGGTCCTTGGGCTAATACTTTATTTCTCCATCTTTGGCCTCTGATTTGGGTCATGTTCCTTATTCAGTTTGTGTCTCTTTTTTAGCTTTTTTACTACAGAGTTCATGATGTAAATGTGATATTTCCTGTTTTTTCTCTAGTTCCAGAATGTTCTCGGTCACATGCCAGGATATTTGTCTACATCGGTCAGTGATGTTGAGTGAGTAATATAAATATACTGCACATGCCTGAGAAAATCCCATAATGTCATTAGGTCTCTTATCTATTCTGTAAATATTTCTATTCAGAAGCCTAATATTATTATTATTATTATACTTACTTATATAGCGCCATCATATTCCGCAGCATTTTACAGACATTGTCAGTCACTGTCCCATATAGGGCTCACAATCTATATTTCCCTATCACTATGTCTTTGGAGTGTGGGAGGAAACCGGAGGAAACCCACATAAACACGGGGAGAACATACAAACTCCTTGCAGACGTTGTCCTTGGCAGGATTCGAACCCTGGACTCCAGCGCTGCAAGGCTGCAGTGCTAACCGCTGAGTCACCGACAGTGCTAACCACTGAGCCACCGTGCTGCCCAATACCCAATTGGCTGAATTTTCTTTAATCACATCCAAAGCTGCGTTCAGAATTCCCACTTGTTTGAATATAGGCAAGTAGGAGAACTTTAAATGCAGATTTACATGTGATTTAAATATAATATACTGTTTATTTTCCTATACTGCACTGTGAGTTGCTGTAGATGATCGTCCCTCTATACTGTGCTGTGAGCTGCTGTAGATGATCGTCCCTCTGTACTGTACTGTGAGCTGCTGTAGATGATCGTCCCTCTATACTGTGCTGTGAGCTGCTGTAGATGATCTTCCCTCTAAACTGTTCTATGAGCTGCTGTAGATTATCTTCCTCCATACTGTACTGTGAGCCTCTGTAAATGATCTTCCTCTATACCGTCCTGTGAGCTACTGTAAATGATCTTCCCTCTATACTGTACTGTGAGCTTCTGTAGATGATCTTCCTCCACACTGTGCTGTGAGCTGCTGTAGATGATCTGTCCTCTATATTGTACTGTGAGTTGCTGTAGATGATCCTCCTCTATATTGTACTGTGAGCTACTGTAGATGATCTTCCCCTATATTGTACTGTGAGCTGCTGTAAATGATCTTCCTCTATATTGTACTGTGAGCTGCTGTAAATGATCTTCCTCTATACTGTACTGTGAGCTGCTGTAGATGATCTTCCCCTATATTGTACTGTGAGCTGCTGTAAATGATCTTCCTCTATACTGTACTGTGAGCTGCTGTAGATGATCTTCCCCTATATTGTACTGTGAGCTGCTGTAGATGATCTTCCTCTATATCATACTGAGAGTTGCAGTAGATGATCTTCCCCTATACTGTGCTGTGAGTTGCTGTAGATGATCTTCCCCTATACTGTGCTGTGAGTTGCTGTAGATGATCCTCCTCTATACTGTACTGTGACTTGCTGTAGATGATCTTCCTCTATACTGTGCTGAGTTGCTGTAGATGATCTTCCCCTATACTGTGCTGTGAGTTGCTGTAGATGATCTTCCCCTATACTGTGCTGTGAGTTGCTGTAGATGATCCTCCTCTATACTGTGCTGTGAGTTGCTGTAGATGATCTTCCCTCTATACTGTACTGTGAGTTGCTGTAGATGATCCTCCTCTATACTGTACGCTGCTGTAGATGATTGTTCTGACTCAATAGCTTGGCTGCAAGTGTGAGGTTGTGAGAGTGTCCTGTAGTCTCTATGCTAACCAGCAATTTACACCAAGATATCTATCAGATAGTGTTCAACTCAACTGAGGAGGCGTAGATAAGATTCCAGATGCTTTAATCCAAGTAAATCTTGTAGAACCTCATACAGCAGTAGGTGAAAAATGATGAAATACCAGGAGCTGAGCAGACATGTTGCTTACAAAGAAGTGAAACTAAACTGAGGAGCAGAGAGGAGGAGCTACAGCATCACAGCTAAGGATACAGAGAGAGAGAGGGGACAAACTACAAAGACAAACAGTATCACAGATATATGTCAGTGAATTAAACCAAGTCCTGGGACATGACAATGATCTTCCCCTATACTGTGCTGTGAGCTGGTGTAGATGATCCTCCCCTATACTGTACTGTGAGCTGCTGTAGATGATCATCCCCTATACTGTGCTGTAAGCTGCTGTAGATGATCTTCCCCTATACTGTACTGTGAGTTGCTGTAGATGATCTTCCCTCTATACTGTGCTGTGAGTTGCTGTAGATGATCCTCCTCTATACTGTGCTGTGAGTTGCTGTAGATGATCTTCCCCTATACTGTGCTGTGAGCTGGTGTAGATGATCCTCCCCTATACTGTACTGTGAGCTGCTGTAAATGATCTTCCTCTATACTGTACGCTGCTGTAGATGATCTTCCCTCTATACTGTGCTGTGATTTGTTGTAGATGACACTTTTTAAGGTGAGGTTAGTGACAGCTCTGTCTCCTGTAGGTCGGATGAGAGCTACATGACAATCATCCATTCATTTTCCACCCTGTATACAGTCACTGAGGAGGACGTTTGGAGGATGCTAACTACCTCCCCTCTGATTTGCGCTGACCCTCATCCTGACTGTGTGTCTCCTCTGGCCAGTGATGACTATGAGGGTAAGATGGGGGCAAGAAAAGTATCTGTCCCCTTCCATTTGTATATGTATGTAGCTCCTTGAGAGTCAAGATTCACTCTCCGCCTTATTTCCTACATTGCAGGTCTTAGTCTATGTGACTTTGACATATGTGACTCCTCCTCCAGCGACTGCCATAGCCAGGGGGGGCTTGTGACCTGTGAATGCCGCAGAGGGTACTATAAGTACAACTCCACAGATCGCTCATGTAGAGGTGAGACAGAAAACATGAAGCTGCACCAATGCACCTGGTCAGGAAAGCGGCCGTAATGTCCAATGTGAATGATGTTCTATCACTGTATAATGGAAAGATCTGAAGAGAACACACATATCTACTGACATATAGTATATAGTAACATGTATGGGCCTTGTGTTATATCTTTCCCATGATGGCAATTTTATGTTGTTTACAGCATGTGGAAGTGGATTCCAGTGGACACAGAACGGGTGTGAGAGGTAAGTGGGCGTCCTCCATAATACTGAGGCTGTGACTGATATATGACACGAGCTCCAGAGAAAATATAGGGAATATCACCAGAACCAGCATAACCCAGCCCCTCAGATGTGTCAGTGAGGGTCAGCGGAGTCAGTGTTTCAAGTGTTGCAAATCACTGCATCTAATGCAGAAATACCACTGTCATTGTCAATATGCAAATGAGCTATTTGGTGCAACAAGGTAATTTCACATATCTCATTGGAGCAATGGTAACACCCTTCTTGCTCCAAGGAGCTCATTTACATATTGACAAAAACAGAGATATCTCAGCAACAGAGGCAAGGGGAAAACACTGATTTTTGAGTTACATTCTGTATTACACTCCAGAGCTGCGCTCACTATTCTGCTGGTGCAGTCACTGTGTACATACATTACATTACTTATCCTGTACTGATCCTGAGTTACATCCTGTATTATACTCCAGAGCTGCGCTCACTATTCTGCTGGTACAGTCACTGTGTACATACATTACATTACTTATCCTGTACTGATCCTGAGTTACATCCTGTATTATACTCCAGAGCTGCACTCACTATTCTGCTGGTGCAGTCACTGTGTACATACATTACATTACTTATCCTGTACTGATCCTGAGTTACATCCTGTATTATACTCCAGAGCTGCACTCACTATTCTGCTGGTGCAGTCACTGTGTACATACATTACATTACTTATCCTGTATTATACTCCAGAGCTGCGCTCACTATTCTGCTGGTGCAGTCACTGTGTACGTACATTACATTACTTATCCTGTACTGACCCTGAGTTACATCCTGTATTATACTCCAGAGCTGCACTCACTATTCTGCTGGTACAGTCACTGTGTACATACATTACATTACTTATCCTGTACTGATCCTGAGTTACATCCTGTATTATACTCCAGAGCTGCACTCACTATTCTGCTGGGACAGTCACTGTGTACATACATTACATTACTTATCCTGTACTGATCCTGAGTTACATCCTGTATTATACTCCAGAGCTGCACTCACTATTCTGCTGGTACAGTCACTGTGTACATACATTACATTACTTATCCTGTACTGACCCTGAGTTACATCCTGTATTATACTCCAGAGCTGCACTCACTATTCTGCTGGTACAGTCACTGTGTACATACATTACATTACTTATCCTGTACTGACCCTGAGTTACATCCTGTATTATACTCCAGAGCTGCGCTCACTATTCTGCTGGTGCAGTCACTGTATATACATTACATTACTTATCCTGTACTGATCCTGAGTTACATCCTGTATTATACTCCAGAGCTGCACTCACTATTCTGCTGGTGCAGTCACTGTGTACATACATTACATTACTTATCCTGTATTATACATCCAGAGCTGCACTCACTATTCTGCTGGTACAGTCACTGTGTACATACATTCTGACTGATCCTAGTTAATCCTGTATTATACTCCAGAGCTGCGCTCACTATTCTGCTGGTACAGTCACTGTGTATATACATTACATTACTTATCCTGTACTGATCCTGAGTTACATCCTGTATTATACTCCAGAGCTGCGCTCACTATTCTGCTGGTGCAGTCACTGTGTACATACATTACATTACTTATCCTGTACTGATCCTGAGTTACATCCTGTATTATACTCCAGAGCTGCGCTCACTATTCTGCTGGTGCAGTCACTGTGTACATACATTACATTACTTATCCTGTACTGATCCTGAGTTACATCCTGTATTATACTCCAGAGCTGCGCTCACTATTCTGCTGGTGCAGTCACTGTGTACATACATTACATTACTTATCCTGTACTGATCCTGAGTTACATCCTGTATTATACTCCAGAGCTGCGCTCACTATTCTGCTGGTGCAGTCACTGTGTACATACAGTTTTTCAAGTCACATTGTAGAATATTGCGGTAGCTGTAGTGTAATTGTGTTTTTATTATATATGTTGCAATGTAACATTTTGTCCACCAGGTGGCAGCAGAGTCTTTCCTGATTCTGAGGATTAATAGAATCTTCTGATCATTTCCTTCTACAATATTGTATTTGCCTTCATGTCCAGTGACAGCTATGACTAGAGCAGATTATTAGTGTCATACGGAGATTATCTCTATAAACCTCCCCTTTTAGGATCCAGGAATATTGGCCATAAAAATCTTTCAGTCGCTTCTTTTACATTTCTATCCAGCACTGGGAATCTGTCCAGGACTGAGAGAAATGTTCTAATTCTTAGTTTTTTTTAGTTACCAGGCGTTCCCCCGCTGGGTTGTCATGTCCTATCTATTAGTCTGTTGTTGTCAGATCTGCTGGTGACTACCTGAGCCCACAGGGAAGTCACATGATCAGTGATGGTAGTCACTGACTAATTTACAGAGACTTCCTGCATTGGTTAGCTCTAGTTTAGACTTCCTCTTGCACACTGTGCTGGTTATAGAATATGGGATATGTGTTTAATCCAATAATTCTCTATATAATCCAGTGACTGTCTATATAATCCAGTGACTGTCTATATAATCCAGTGACTCTCTATATAATCCAGTGATTCTCTATATAATCCAGTGACTCTCTATATAATCCAGTGATTCTCTATATAATCCAGTGACTGTCTATATAATCCAGTGACTCTCTATATAATCCAGTGATTCTCTATATAATCCAGTGATTCTCTATATAATCCAGTGACTCTCTATATAATCCAGTGATTCTCTATATAATCCAGTGATTCTCTATATAATCCAGTGACTCTCTATATAATCCAGTGACTCTCTATATAATCCAGATCATGATTCTCTATATAATCCAGTGACTCTCTATATAATCCAGTGATTCTCTATATAATCCAGTGACTGTCTATATAATCCAGTGACTCTCTATATAATCCAGTGATTCTCTATATAATCCAGTGACTGTCTATATAATCCAGTGACTCTCTATATAATCCAGTGATTCTCTATATAATCCAGTGACTCTCTATATAATCCAGATTCTCTATATAATCCAGTGATTCTCTATATAATCCAGTGATTCTCTATATAATCCAGTGATTCTCTATATAATCCAGTGAGTCTGTATTTGCCTCCAGCCTCTTTACTTTCAGTCATCTGACCACGGTCACTTTCTTGCTCCTGCTCTGTATCGGTCAGTTTCTATGTCCTTGCAGTCATCTTATCTGCCAGTGTGTGTGTGTATAATATATATATATACGCTTCATATTTCCTGTTTATCCCGTTGTTACATAATTTGCCCCTGCTGTAAGTCCTGGGGGTAACTGAGTACCAAGAAATCCTTCTTAATAACATATTGTTACCTATTGGTTTTCTCCAGGTGTCCGATAGGATTTGGCGGCTTCAACTGTGATGAATGTAAGTAATAATGGGGCGCTCTTCTGTATTGTCCTCTAGGTTTGCTTTGCTTTAGGTTTTGCTTCTCGTTCTCCCCATTGATGTCAAGGTTCGGGCTCAGGGGAGGTCGCCCCATGGGTCTGAGGGCACCGCCAGCGTCTTGGTCTGATACGTCAGTCTTGATCTTGGTCATTAGCGTCTTGCTGACCAGACGTTCTCCAATGGGGCCACTTATAGGAAGTCAATAAAATGGGAGCAATAGACGGTGATGAGACTGGGGTGGTAAATACTGCACCCCTGCACTGGGCCCATCCAGTATACGACTCCCTTTACTGACCCCCACATACATGTTACTCCTTTATTGGTCCCTACACAATATATTTTCCCTTTATTAACCCCATTTAGTATACTGCCCCTTTTATTGGCCCCCACACATTATATTCCCCTTTATTACCCCCATACAATATATTACCTCCTTTACTGACCACCATCTAGTGTCCTGCCCCCTTACTGGCCCCCACACAGTTATTGATCCCCCCCAAGGTACAGACCCATCTATAGTCAGTATTCAGGTGAACGGTATATCACGTAGTTATCTATAGAACTCGCCGGCCTAGAGAATTCAGTCACAACTCGCGGTCACATGGCGAATGTTACACAGCGTAATACTTCCCCCAAACGAAAACCTATACACATAAAAAAGCGGTTACCTTAGGAAACCTGCGGACTGCATAGACTATAATGGGGTCCGCTTGGTTTCTGCACGAAACATGCGGAGAGGAAAGTGCCACTTTTTTATGCGTATAAGTTTCCGTTCACGGGGTCCCCAAACGGACTCCCCCCCCGAACGGAAACCCGAACGCAGATGTGAACCGGGCCTTATGTCTACCACGATGTCTAGATCCAGTATATACGAATACATCAGCCAATAAATAGCCAAGGCTGCTATATGGGATTATATATACAGCTCAGAATATAATATTGGGATCGGGATTATGTATCACTGTTATCGGGCCAGTCAGAGGGTGATGTTACTTATTCCAACTCTCCCGTCCAACAATGTATTACACGCCCTCCTATCCGCGTTAGTATACATTACTTATGTAGTGCTTCATGTCAGCAATGTATATAGATGGGGGTTAAATCCACCGACCCTCCTGCTGCTGTGTGCTCACATACATATATACATTGCCCGTATCCCTTGTACACTCACATACATATATACATTGCCCGTATCCCTTGTATACTCACACACATATATACATTGCCCGTATCCCTTGTATACTCACATACATATATACATTGCCCGTATCCCTTGTATACTCACATACATATATACATTGCCCGTATCCCTTGTATACTCACATACATATATACATTGCCCGTTCCCGTGTATACTCACATACAACATTGCCCGTATCCCTTGTATACTCACACACATATATACATTGTCACTCAGTATGCAGCAGTCAGTGCTCTGGTTTAGTTTAACCTCATCAATACATTGCTGACATGAAGCACTACCTGAGTAATGTATACAGTATAGAACAGCGATACGTAATCCCGATCCCAATATTATAGTCTGTGCTGTATATAAAGTATAATCCCGTATAGCAGCGTCGGCAGTTAATTGGCTGATGTATTAGTATATAGGGGATTTAGACCACGTGCTGACTACTGATAGCCCGAGTGGGCTGCGTGATCACTGTATATAGTATATATGGACATTCAGATCAGACCTCACCCCTCAGTAATATGGGGATCATTATGTCATCTCAGGATTATCACGCTGTGTAATATTCGCCATGTGACCGCGAGTTGTGACTGATTTAGATCAATTTTGTAACTGGGATTAATAAAGTTTACATTTTACTTGTCCGGCCAGTTCTCTATATTTTTTTGTCCCCCCATGACAGGATGGGATTAGCTGTTTCTTCCCCCCAAATTCTCATCACCCTCTATAGAATTTGTATATTCTCTCCATATGGCGAGACTTCGGCTAATTCTCTGCTTCACTTATCTTCAGTTACTTCAGATCTTATAGACACAGCCAGAGCTGCATTCATAATTCTGCTGGTTTTCTCTTACTAGATATCATTGTACTGTGGCATCTCCTCCTCATGGGCCGTATCATTTCAGGACATGGCCTTGTTTCTTTTGCTTTGGATGTGACTGGAGTATAAGACGAGCTATGACCTGAATGTTACTTAGTCCTGCGAGGTCGGGGTATGTTACATGTTACCAGTCATGTCCCTTCTTCATCTCTAGCGTACCTCATGGTGGTGATCGTGGAGTCCTGTGTGGGTTGTGTCCTCCTGGCGTCACTGATCACCCTGCTGGTCTTTTACTTCAGGTAAGTCCTGCTGTCGCCTACCTGTACCAGAGGTGTGAGGTTCGAGGTTCGCGGTGTGAGGTTCGAGGTGTGACGTTCGAGGTACGAGACATCTAGTATTTGACACTGACCTCGTATACAGCTGCTACAATGTATCATATGCCGATCCTGCCCAGATACATTGCCTTACTGTCACTCATTGTCACTGCTGGTGGGGTCCCTCCATTTTTGGGGGCTGTCCCTTTATGTTAGGGACTGAGCCTTATCTCTGCCTCCCCCTACCCCGGGGATGAATGACTCTTTTGTTCTGCACTTTATCTCTGCACTTTGCTCAGTAAATTCTCCCTGTTATCACCAATAGTCATTGGCAATGTCCCCAATCTCTTGCACAAGGTCTCCGGAGCCCAAAAAGAATTAGATTACAGTTTGGGGATGTGTGAATGAGCAACCCGAAAGGCGTCATTTAGGGTTGAATGAACCCTCCATGTTTTTTCTGGCTGTGACCTGTTAACACTGATCCCATAGATAGTCCCGTGCTCCGCTCCCCCAGTCACAGATAAGGGATTGGAGTCTTTCCATGACTCTGACCACATAGTCCACGTGTATACTAAAAAAAAAATAGGAAATACAAAAATATATCAAAAATAGAAATATTTATTGAAAATCAAATAATGATACAGAAATCCATATAAAAAGGAGAAACATACAGCAAAAAAGTCACTGAAAAACAGTGACAGATACCTAGCCCTCCCTCCCTGTGCTATGCCCGCGTACCAGCGATATAATATAGAGGGTAATAAACATACAATGATTATTGTCACCAATCGGGAATATGGTATCACATAAAGCAGAAAATGACAAATAGCAATCAAATATACAAAAAGATACCCAGAGACATGATGAGATAAATATATCGAAAATGGAAACCAGGGCACACCACAAGGGGAGACTAATGCTGAACTCCATGTGAACTGCAACCAAGACCTTCAGTATCCCTCTAAGTATATATAACAGTGTTTTATACCAGGACCACCTATAGTAACAGGACTGGTCACTCTTACTGGTCATATAAGTGACATATAGGTGACAGGACTCCCCCAGTATGGCCACTGGAATTACTCAGTGTGGATAAGCCGATTCCCATTAATGGGGGTCTAGATACATATATTAATACTTTCTTAACACAATGTTACAAAACCTGTATGGGGAGAGCTCGGCATTATAATACGGGATCACTAGAGCGAGCCATACATAGCCAGGAATGAGAGAAACCCAAATAATTCTTTAATAGGTAAAAATCTCTCCCACGCTCAGTCATCTTTCCTGAAGAATAATGTCCCTCCTGAGTCCTGAGTCATATCCCGATGGTCAAAAATTCACCCCAGGTAGGGTTTGATAGACCAAAGTGTGGAGTGTGTCTGTGCGGGAACAATGTAGCTGTGTCCTGTGTATTCTGTGTGTCCTGTGTATTCTGTGTGCCCTGTGTAGCTGTGTCCTGTGTATTCTGTGTGTCCTGTGTATTCTGTGTGCCCTGTGTATCTGTGTCCTGTGTGTCCTGTTTAGCTTTATTCTGTGTGTCCTGTGTAGCTGTGTCCTGTGTAGCTGTGTCCTGTGTAGCTGTATTCTGTGTGTCCTGTGTAGCTGTATTCTGTGTGTCCTGTGTAGCTGTATTCTGTGTGTCCTGTGTAGCTGTATTCTGTGTGTCCTGTGTAGCTGTATCCTGTGTAGCTGTATTCTGTGTGCCCTGTGTAGCTGTATCCTGTGTAGCTGTATTCTGTGTGTCCTGTGTAGCTGTATCCTGTGTAGCTGTATTCTGTGTGTCCTGTGTAGCTGTATTCTGTGTGTCCTGTGTAGCTGTATCCTGTGTAGCTGTATTCTGTGTCTCCTGTGTAGCTGTATTCTGTGTGTCCTGTGTAGCTGTATTCTGTGTGTCCTGTGTAGCTGTATTCTGTGTGCCCTGTGTAGCTGTGTAGCTGTATTCTGTGTGTCCTGTGTAGCTGTATTCTGTGTGCCCTGTGTAGCTGTGTAGCTGTATTCTGTGTGTCCTGTGTAGCTGTATTCTGTGTGCCCTGTGTAGCTGTGTAGCTGTATTCTGTGTGTCCTGTGTAGCTGTGTCCTGTGTAGCTGTATTCTGTGTGTCCTGTGTAGCTGTATTCTGTGTGCCCTGTGTAGCTGTGTAGCTGTATTCTGTGTGTCCTGTGTAGCTGTATTCTGTGTGCCCTGTGTAGCTGTGTAGCTGTATTCTGTGTGTCCTGTGTAGCTGTATTCTGTGTGCCCTGTGTAGCTGTGTCCTGTGTGTCCTGTGTAGCTTTATTCTGTGTGTCCTGTGTAGCTGTATCCTGTGTAGCTGTATTCTGTGTGTCCTGTGTAGCTGTATTCTGTGTGCCCTGTGTAGCTGTGTCCTGTGTGTCCTGTGTAGCTGTATTCTGTGTGTCCTGTGTAGCTGTATCCTGTGTAGCTGTATTCTGTGTGTCCTGTGTAGCTGTGTCCTGTGTAGCTGTATTCTGTGTGTCCTGTGTAGCTGTATCCTGTGTAGCTGTATTCTTTGTGTCCTGTGTAGCTGTATTCTGTGTGTCCTGTGTAGCTGTATTCTGTGTGTCCTGTGTAGCTGTGTCCTGTGTGTCCTGTGTAGCTTTATTCTGTGTGTCCTGTGTAGCTGTATTCTGTGTGTCCTGTGTAGCTGTATTCTGTGTGTCCTGTGTAGCTGTATTCTGTGTGTCCTGTGTAGCTGTATTCTGTGTGTCCTGTGTAGCTGTATTCTGTGTGTCCTGTGTAGCTGTATTCTGTGTGTCCTGTGTAGCTGTATCCTGTGTAGCTGTATTCTGTGTGTCCTGTGTAGCTGTATCCTGTGTGTCCTGTGTAGCTGTATCCTGTGTAGCTGTATTCTGTGTGTCCTGTGTAGCTGTATTCTGTGTGTCCTGTGTAGCTGTATCCTGTGTGTCCTGTGTAGCTGTATTCTGTGTAGCTGTATTCTGTGTATCCTGTGTAGCTGTATTCTGTGTGTCCTGTGTAGCTGTGTCCTGTGTAGCTGTATTCTGTGTGTCCTGTGTAGCTGTATTCTGTGTGTCCTGTGTAGCTGTATTCTGTGTGTCCTGTGTAGCTGTATCCTGTGTAGCTGTATTCTGTGTGTCCTGTGTAGCTGTATCCTGTGTGTCCTGTGTAGCTGTATCCTGTGTAGCTGTATTCTGTGTGTCCTGTGTAGCTGTATTCTGTGTGTCCTGTGTAGCTGTATTCTGTGTGTCCTGTGTAGCTGTATTCTGTGTGTCCTGTGTAGCTGTATCCTGTGTGTCCTGTGTAGCTGTATTCTGTGTAGCTGTATTCTGTGTGTCCTGTGTAGCTGTATTCTGTGTGTCCTGTGTAGCTGTATTCTGTGTGTCCTGTGTAGCTGTGTCCTGTGTAGCTGTATTCTGTGTGTCCTGTGTAGCTGTATCCTGTGTAGCTGTATTCTGTGTGTCCTGTGTAGCTGTGTAGCTGTATTCTGTGTGTCCTGTGTAGCTGTATCCTGTGTGTCCTGTGTAGCTGTATCCTGTGTAGCTGTGTCCTGTGTAGCTGTGTCCTGTGTAGCTGTGTCCTGTGTAGCTGTATTCTGTGTGTCCTGTGTAGCTGTATCCTGTGTGTCCTGTGTATTCTGTGTGTCCTGTGTAGCTGTATTCTGTGTGTCCTGTGTATTCTGTGTGTCCTGTGTAGCTGTATTCTGTGTGTCCTGTGTAGCTGTGTCCTGTGTAGCTGTATTCTGTGTGTCCTGTGTAGCTGTATCCTGTGTAGCTGTATTCTGTGTGTCCTGTGTAGCTGTATTCTGTGTGTCCTGTGTAGCTGTATCCTGTGTAGCTGTATTCTGTGTGTCCTGTGTAGCTGTATCCTGTGTGTCCTGTGTAGCTGTATCCTGTGTGTCCTGTGTAGCTGTATCTGTGTAGCTGTATTCTGTGTGTCCTGTGTAGCTGTATTCTGTGTGTCCTGTGTAGCTGTATTCTGTGTGTCCTGTGTGTTGTGTAGCTGTATCCTGTGTGTCCTGTGTAGCTGTATTCTGTGTAGCTGTATTCTGTGTATCCTGTGTAGCTGTATTCTGTGTGTCCTGTGTAGCTGTATTCTGTGTGTCCTGTGTAGCTGTGTCCTGTGTAGCTGTATTCTGTGTGTCCTGTGTAGCTGTATCCTGTGTAGCTGTATTCTGTGTGTCCTGTGTAGCTGTGTAGCTGTATTCTGTGTGTCCTGTGTAGCTGTATTCTGTGTGTCCTGTGTAGCTGTATCCTGTGTAGCTGTGTCCTGTGTAGTGTGTCCTGTGTAGCTGTGTCCTGTGTAGCTGTATTCTGTGTGTCCTGTGTAGCTGTATCCTGTGTGTCCTGTGTATTCTGTGTGTCCTGTGTAGCTGTATTCTGTGTGTCCTGTGTATTCTGTGTGTCCTGTGTAGCTGTATTCTGTGTGTCCTGTGTAGCTGTGTCCTGTGTAGCTGTATTCTGTGTGTCCTGTGTAGCTGTATCCTGTGTAGCTGTATTCTGTGTGTCCTGTGTAGCTGTATTCTGTGTGTCCTGTGTAGCTGTATCCTGTGTAGCTGTATTCTGTGTGTCCTGTGTAGCTGTATTCTGTGTGTCCTGTGTAGCTGTATCCTGTGTAGCTGTATTCTGTGTGTCCTGTGTAGCTGTATCCTGTGTAGCTGTATTCTGTGTGTCCTGTGTAGCTGTATCCTGTGTAGCTGTATCCTGTGTGTCCTGTGTAGCTGTATCCTGTGTAGCTGTATTCTGTGTGTCCTGTGTAGCTGTATCCTGTGTAGCTGTATCCTGTGTGTCCTGTGTAGCTGTGTCCTGTGTAGCTGTATTCTGTGTGTCCTGTGTAGCTGTATCCTGTGTAGCTGTATTCTGTGTGTCCTGTGTAGCTGTATTCTGTGTGTCCTGTGTAGCTGTATCCTGTGTAGCTGTATTCTGTGTGTCCTGTGTAGCTGTATTCTGTGTGTCCTGTGTAGCTGTATCCTGTGTAGCTGTATTCTGTGTGTCCTGTGTAGCTGTATCCTGTGTGTCCTGTGTAGCTGTATCCTGTGTAGCTGTATTCTGTGTGTCCTGTGTAGCTGTATCCTGTGTAGCTGTATCCTGTGTGTCCTGTGTAGCTGTATCCTGTGTGTCCTGTGTAGCTGTATCCTGTGTAGCTGTATTCTATGTGTCCTGTGTAGCTGTATTCTGTGTGTCCTGTGTAGCTGTATTCTGTGTGTCCTGTGTAGCTGTATTCTGTGTGTCCTGTGTAGCTGTATCCTGTGTGTCCTGTGTAGCTGTATTCTGTGTAGCTGTATTCTGTGTGTCCTGTGTAGCTGTATCCTGTGTAGCTGTATTCTGTGTGTCCTGTGTAGCTGTATCCTGTGTGTCCTGTGTAGCTGTATCCTGTGTAGCTGTATTCTGTGTGTCCTGTGTAGCTGTATTCTGTGTGTCCTGTGTAGCTGTATTCTGTGTGTCCTGTGTAGCTGTATTCTGTGTGTCCTGTGTAGCTGTATCCTGTGTGTCCTGTGTAGCTGTATTCTGTGTAGCTGTATTCTGTGTATCCTGTGTAGCTGTATTCTGTGTGTCCTGTGTAGCTGTATTCTGTGTGTCCTGTGTAGCTGTGTCCTGTGTAGCTGTATTCTGTGTGTCCTGTGTAGCTGTATCCTGTGTAGCTGTATTCTGTGTGTCCTGTGTAGCTGTGTAGCTGTATTCTGTGTGTCCTGTGTAGCTGTATCCTGTGTGTCCTGTGTAGCTGTATCCTGTGTAGCTGTATCCTGTGTAGCTGTGTCCTGTGTAGCTGTGTCCTGTGTAGCTGTGTCCTGTGTAGCTGTATTCTGTGTGTCCTGTGTAGCTGTATCCTGTGTGTCCTGTGTATTCTGTGTGTCCTGTGTAGCTGTATTCTGTGTGTCCTGTGTATTCTGTGTGTCCTGTGTAGCTGTATTCTGTGTGTCCTGTGTAGCTGTGTCCTGTGTAGCTGTATTCTGTGTGTCCTGTGTAGCTGTATCCTGTGTAGCTGTATTCTGTGTGTCCTGTGTAGCTGTATTCTGTGTGTCCTGTGTAGCTGTATCCTGTGTAGCTGTATTCTGTGTGTCCTGTGTAGCTGTATCCTGTGTAGCTGTATTCTGTGTGTCCTGTGTAGCTGTATCCTGTGTGTCCTGTGTAGCTGTATCCTGTGTAGCTGTATTCTGTGTGTCCTGTGTAGCTGTATTCTGTGTGTCCTGTGTAGCTGTATTCTGTGTGTCCTGTGTAGCTGTATTCTGTGTGTCCTGTGTAGCTGTATCCTGTGTGTCCTGTGTAGCTGTATTCTGTGTGCCTTGTAGCTGTATTCTGTGTATCCTGTGTAGCTGTATTCTGTGTGTCCTGTGTAGCTGTATTCTGTGTGTCCTGTGTAGCTGTGTCCTGTGTAGCTGTATTCTGTGTGTCCTGTGTAGCTGTATCCTGTGTAGCTGTATTCTGTGTGTCCTGGGCTGTATTCTGTTTTCCTGTGTAGCTGTGTGTTTTCTGTGTAGCTGTATTCTGTGTGTCCTGTGTAGCTGTATCCTGTGTGTCCTTGTAGTCTGTGTCCTGTGTATCTGTGTCCTGTGTAGCTGTGTCCTGTGTAGTGTGTCCTGTGTAGCTGTATTCTGTGTGTCCTGTGTAGCTGTATCCTGTGTATCTGTTGTGTATTCTGTGTGTCCTGTGTAGCTGTATTCTGTGTAGCCTTGTATTCTGTGTGTCCTGTGTAGCTGTATTCTGTGTGTCCTGTGTAGCTGTATCCTGTGTAGCTGTATTCTGTGTGTCCTGTGTAGCTGTTGTGTATCCTGTGTAGCTGTATTCTGTGTGTCCTGTGTAGCTGTATTCTGTGTGTCCTGTGTAGGTCTTGTATCTGTGTCTGTGTAGCTGTATTCTGTGTGTCCTGTGTAGCTGTATTCTGTGTGTCCTGTGTAGCTGTATCTGTGTGTCTTTTTCCTGTGTAGCTGTATTCTGTGTGTCCTGTGTAGCTGTATCCTGTGTGTCCTGTGTAGCTGTATCCTGTGTAGCTGTATTCTGTGTGTCCTGTGTAGCTGTATCCTGTGTAGCTGTATCCTGTGTGTCCTGTGTAGCTGTATCCTGTGTGTCCTGTGTAGCTGTATCCTGTGTAGCTGTATTCTATGTGTCCTGTGTAGCTGTATTCTGTGTGTCCTGTGTAGCTGTATTCTGTGTGTCCTGTGTAGCTGTATTCTGTGTGTCCTGTGTAGCTGTATCCTGTGTGTCCTGTGTAGCTGTATTCTGTGTAGCTGTATTCTGTGTATCCTGTGTAGCTGTATTCTGTGTGTCCTGTGTAGCTGTATTCTGTGTGTCCTGTGTAGCTGTATTCTGTGTGTCCTGTGTAGCTCTGTCCTGTGTAGCTGTATTCTGTGTGTCCTGTGTAGCTGTATCCTGTGTAGCTGTATTCTGTGTGTCCTGTGTAGCTGTGTAGCTGTATTCTGTGTGTCCTGTGTAGCTGTATCCTGTGTGTCCTGTGTAGCTGTATCCTGTGTGTCCTGTGTAGCTGTATTCTGTGTGTCCTGTGTAGCTGTATCCTGTGTGTCCTGTGTATTCTGTGTGTCCTGTGTAGCTGTATTCTGTGTGTCCTGTGTATTCTGTGTGTCCTGTGTAGCTGTATTCTGTGTGTCCTGTGTAGCTGTGTCCTGTGTAGCTGTATTCTGTGTGTCCTGTGTAGCTGTATTCTGTGTAGCTGTATTCTGTGTGTCCTGTGTAGCTGTATCCTGTGTAGCTGTATTCTGTGTGTCCTGTGTAGCTGTATTCTGTGTGTCCTGTGTAGCTGTATTCTGTGTGTCCTGTGTAGCTGTATCCTGTGTAGCTGTATTCTGTGTGTCCTGTGTAGCTGTATCCTGTGTAGCTGTATTCTGTGTGTCCTTTGTAGCTGTGTCCTGTGTAGCTGTATTCTGTGTGTCCTGTGTAGCTGTATCCTGTGTAGCTGTATTCTGTGTGTCCTGTGTAGCTGTATCCTGTGTGTCCTGTGTAGCTGTATCCTGTGTGCCCTGTGTAGCTGTATCCTGTGTGTCCTGTGTAGCTGTATTCTGTGTGTCCTGTGTAGCTGTGTCCTGTGTATCTGTATTCTGTGTATCCTGTGTAGCTGTATTCTGTGTATCCTGTGTGCTGTGTCCTGTGTGCTGTATTCTGTGTGTCCTGTGTAGCTGTATCCTGTGTGTCCTGTGTAGCTGTATTCTGTGTGTCCTGTGTAGCTGTGTCCTGTGTAGCTGTATCCTGTGTATCCTTTGTAGCTGTATCCTGTGTGTCCTTTGTAGCTGTATCCTGTGTATCCTGTGTAGCTGTATCCTGTGTATCCTGTGTAGCTGTATCCTGTGTATCCTTTGTAGCTGTATCCTGTGTGTCCTGTGTAGCTGTATCCTGTGTAGCTGTATCCTGTGTAGCTGTATCCTGTGTAGCTGTATCCTGTGTAGCTGTATTCTGTGTATCCTGTGTAGCTGTATCCTGTGTGTCCTGTGTAGCTGTATTCTGTGTATCCTGTGTAGCTGTATTCTGTGTGTCCTGTGTAGCTGTATTCTGTGTAGCTGTATTCTGTGTGTCCTGTGTAGCTGTATTTTGTGTATCCTGTGTAGCTGTGTCCTGTGTAGCTGTATTCTGTGTGTCCTGTGTAGCTGTATTCTGTGTGTCCTGTGTAGCTGTATCCTGTGTAGCTGTATTCTGAGTATCGTGTGTAGCTGTGTCCTGTGTAGCTGTATTCTGTGAGTCCTGTGTAGCTGTATGCTGTGTGTCCTGTGTAGCTGTATCCTGTGTGTCCTGTGTAGCTGTATTCTGTGTAGCTGTATTCTGTGTAGCTG
Organism: Leptodactylus fallax; assembly: GCA_947044405.1. Classification (NCBI taxonomy): domain Eukaryota; kingdom Metazoa; phylum Chordata; class Amphibia; order Anura; family Leptodactylidae; genus Leptodactylus; species Leptodactylus fallax. Next base: position 145,319 of record CAMRHE010000975.1, on the reverse strand, counting down.
TATCCTGTGTAGCTGTATCCTGTGTAGCTGTATCCTGTGTAGCTGTATTCTGTGTGTCCTGTGTAGCTGTATTCTGTGTGTCCTGTGTAGCTGTATTCTGTGTATCCTGTGTAGCTGTATTCTGTGTGTCCTGTGTAGCTGTATTCTGTGTGTCCTTTGTAGCTGTATCCTGTGTAGCTGTATCCTGTGTAGCTGTATCCTGTGTAGCTGTATTCTGTGTGTCCTGTGTAGCTGTATTCTGTGTGTCCTGTGTAGCTGTATTCTGTGTGTCCTGTGTAGCTGTATTCTGTGTGTCCTGTGTAGCTGTATTCTGTGTGTCCTGTGTAGCTGTATTCTGTGTATCCTGTGTAGCTGTATTCTGTGTGTCCTGTGTAGCTGTATTCTGTGTGGATCTGCCTGTGTAGCTGTATTCTGTGTAGCTGTATTCTGTGTATCCTGTGTAGCTGTATTCTGTGTAGCTGTATTCTGTGTATCCTGTGTAGCTGTATTCTGTGTGTCCTGTGTAGCTGTATTCTGTGTATCCTTTGTAGCTGTATCCTGTGTGTCCTGTGTAGCTGTATCCTGTGTGTCCTGTGTAGCTGTATCGGGTCTGTGTAGCTGTATCCTGTGTAGCTGTATCCTGTGTAGCTGTATTCTGTGTGTCCTGTGTAGCTGTGTCCTTTGTAGCTGTGTCCTGTGGAGCTGTATTCTGTGTGTTCTGTGTAGCTGTGTCCTGTGTAGCTGTATTCTGTGTGTCCTGTGTAGCTGTATTCTGTGTGTCCTGTGTAGCTGTATCCTGTGTAGCTGTGTCCTGTGTAGCTGTATCCTGTGTAGCTGTGTCCTGTGTAGCTGTATTCTGTGTGTCCTGTGTAGCTGTATTCTGTTTGTCCCGTGTAGCTGTATCCTGTGTAGCTGTATCCTGTGTAGCTGTATTCTGTGTGTCCTGTGTAGCTGTGTGCCTGTATTCTGTGTATCCTGTGTAGCTGTATTCTGTGTGTCCTGTGTAGCTGTATTCTGTGTGTCCTGTGTAGCTGTATTCTGTGTGTCCTGTGTAGCTGTATCCTGTGTATCCTGTGTAGCTGTATCCCGTGTGTCCTGTGTAGCTGTATCCTGTGTGTCCTGTGTAGCTGTATCCTGTGTAGCTGTATCCTGTGTATCCTGTGTAGCTGTGTCCTGTGTAGCTGTATTCTGTGTGTCCTGTGTAGCTGTATTCTGTGTAGCTGTGTCCTTTGTAGCTGTGTCCTGTGTAGCTGTATTCTGTGTGTCCTGTGTAGCTGTATTCTGTGTGTCCTGTGTAGCTGTGTCCTGTGTAGCTGTATCCTGTGTGTCCTGTGTAGCTGTATCCTGTGTGTCCTGTGTAGCTGTATTCTGTGTAGCTGTATCCTGTGTAGCTGTATTCTGTGTATCCTGTGTAGCCGTGTCCTGTGTAGCTGTATTCTGTGTGTCTTGTGTAGCTGTGTCCTGTGTAGCTGTATCCTGTGTAGCTGTATTATGTGTGTCCTGTGTAGCTGTATCCTGTGTAGCTGTATCCTGTGTGTCCTGTGTAGCTGTATTCTGTGTGTCTTGTGTAGCTGTGTCCTGTGTAGCTGTATCCTGTGTGTCCTGTGTAGCTGTATCCTGTGTGTCCTGTGTATCTGTATCCTGTGTAGCTGTATTCTGTGTGTCCTGTGTAGCTGTATTCTGTGTGTCCTGTGTAGCTGTATTCTGTGTGTCCTGTGTAGCTGTATTCTGTGTATCCTGTGTAGCTGTGTCCTTGTAGCTGTATTCTGTGTGTCCTGTGTAGCTGTATCCTGTGTAGCTGTATTCTGTGTGTCCTGTGTAGCTGTATTCTGTGTGTCCTGTGTAGCTGTATTCTGTGTATCCTGTGTAGCTGTATTCTGTGTGTCCTGTGTAGCTGTATTCTGTGTGTCCTGTGTAGCTGTATTCTGTGTGTCCTGTGTAGCTGTATTGTGTGTCGGGTGTTGTGTGTCCTGTGTAGCTGTATTCTGTGTGTCCTGTGTAGCTGTATTGTGTGTCCTGTGTAGCTGTATTCTGTGTGTCCTGTGTAGCTGTATTGTGTGTCCTGTGTAGCTGTATCCTGTGTAGCTTTGTCCTGTGTAGCTGTATTCTGTGTGTCCTGTGTAGCTGTATTGTGTGTCCTGTGTAGCTGTATTCTGTGTGTCCTGTGTAGCTGTATTGTGTGTCCTGTGTAGCTGTATTCTGTGTATCCTGTGTAGCTGTGTCCTGTGTAGCTGTATCCTGTGTAGCTGTGTCCTGTGTAGCTGTATTGTGTATCCTGTGTAGCTGTATTCTGTGTGTCCTGTGTAGCTGTATTCTGTGTGTCCTGTGTAGCTGTATTCTGTGTGTCCTGTGTAGCTGTATTCTGTGTGTCCTGTGTAGCTGTATTGTGTGTCCTGTGTAGCTGTATTCTGTGTATTCTGTGTAGCTGTATTGTGTGTCCTGTGTAGCTGTATTCTCTGTATCCTGTGTATCCTGTTTAGCTGTATCCTGTGTAGCTGTGTCCTGTGTAGCTGTATTCTGTGTAGCTGTATTCTGTGTGTCCTGTGTAGCTGTGTCCTGTGTAGCTGTATTCTGTGTGTCCTGTGTAGCTGTATCCTGTGTAGCTGTATTCTGTGTGTCCTGTGTAGCTGTATTCTGTGTATCCTGTGTAGCTGTATTCTGTGTGTCCTGTGTAGCTGTATTCTGTGTGTCCTGTGTAGCTGTATTGTGTGTCCTGTGTAGCTGTATTCTGTGTGTCCTGTGTAGCTGTATTGTGTGTCCTGTGTAGCTGTACTCTGTGTGTCCTGTGTAGCTGTATTGTGTGTCCTGTGTAGCTGTATCCTGTGTAGCTGTATTCTGTGTATCCTGTGTAGCTGTGTCCTGTGTAGCTGTATTCTGTGTGTCCTGTGTAGCTGTATTGTGTGTCCTGTGTAGCTGTATTCTGTGTATCCTGTGTAGCTGTGTCCTGTGTAGCTGTATCCTGTGTAGCTGTGTCCTGTGTAGCTGTATTCTGTGTGTCCTGTGTAGCTGTATTCTGTGTGTGTCCTGTGTAGCTGTATTCTGTGTATCCTGTGTAGCTGTATTGTGTGTCCTTTGTAGCTGTATTCTCTGTATCCTGTGTATCCTGTTTAGCTGTATCCTGTGTAGCTGTATTCTGTGTGTCCTGTGTAGCTGTGTCCTGTGTAGCTGTGTCCTGTGTAGCTGTATTCTGTGTAGCTGTATTCTGTGTGTCCTGTGTAGCTGTGTCCTGTATAGCTGTGTCCTGTGTAGCTGTATCCTGTGTAGCTGTATTCTGTGTGTCCTGTGTAGCTGTGTCCTGTGTAGCTGTATTCTGTGTGTCCTGTGTAGCTGTATCCTGTGTATCCTGTGTAGCTGTATCCTGTGTGTCCTGTGTAGCTGTATCCTGTGTGTCCTGTGTGGCTGTATCCTGTGTAGCTGTGTCCTGTGTAGCTGTATTCTGTGTGTCCTGTGTAGCTGTATCCTGTGTAGCTGTGTCCTGTGTAGCTGTATTCTGTGTGTCCTGTGTAGCTGTATTCTGTGTATCCTGTGTAGCTGTGTCCTGTGTAGCTGTATCCTGTGTAGCTGTATTCTGTGTGTCCTGTGTAGCTGTGTCCTGTGTAGCTGTGTCCTGTGTAGCTGTATTCTGTGTGTCCTGTGTAGCTGTATTCTGTGTAGCTGTATTCTGTGTAGCTGTGTCCTGTGTAGCTGTATTCTGTGTGTCCTGTGTAGCTGTATCCTGTGTAGCTGTATTCTGTGTGTCCTGTGTAGCTGTATTCTGTGTGTCCTGTGTAGCTGTATTCTGTGTAGCTGTGTCCTGTGTAGCTGTATTCTGTGTGTCCTGTGTAGCTGTATCCTGTGTAGCTGTATTCTGTGTGTCCTGTGTAGCTGTATTCTGTGTATTCTGTGTAGCTGTATTCTGTGTGTCCTGTGTAGCTGTATCCTGTGTAGCTGTATTCTGTGTGTCCTGTGTAGCTGTGTCCTGTGTAGCTGTATTCTGTGTGTCCTGTGTAGCTGTATTCTGTGTGTCCTGTGTAGCTGTATTCTGTGTGTCCTGTGTAGCTGTATCCTGTGTAGCTGTATTCTGTGTGTCCTGTGTAGCTATATCCTGTGTAGCTGTATTCTGTGTGTCCTGTGTAGCTGTGTCCTGTGTAGCTGTATTCTGTGTAGCTGTGTCCTGTGTAGCTGTATTCTGTGTGTCCTGTGTAGCTGTATTCTGTGTGTCCTGTGTAGCTGTATTCTGTGTGTCCTGTGTAGCTGTATTCTGTGTGTCCTGTGTAGCTGTATTCTGTGTGTCCTGTGTAGCTGTATCCTGTGTAGCTGTATTCTGTGTGTCCTGTGTAGCTGTATTCTGTGTTTCCTGTGTAGCTGTATTCTGTGTGTCCTGTGTAGCTGTGTCCTGTGTAGCTGTATTCTGTGTGTCCTGTGTAGCTGTATTCTGTGTGTCCTGTGTAGCTGTATCCTGTGTAGCTGTATTCTGTATGTCCTGTGTAGCTGTATTCTGTGTGTCCTGTGTAGCTGTATTCTGTGTGTCCTGTGTAGCTGTGTCCTGTGTAGCTGTATTCTGTGTGTCCTGTGTAGCCGTGTCCTGTGTAGCTGTATTCTGTGTCCTGTGTAGCTGTATCCTGTGTATGGCTGTATCCTGTGTAGCTGTATTCTGTGTGTCCTGTGTAGCTGTATTCTGTGTATCCTGTGTAGCTGTGTCCTGTGTAGCTGTATCCTGTGTAGCTGTATTCTGTGTAGCTGTGTCCTGTGTAGCTGTATTCTGTGTGTCCTGTGTAGCTGTGTCCTGTGTAGCTGTATTCTGTGTATCCTGTGTAGCTGTGTTCCTGTGTAGCTGTATCCTGTGTAGCTGTATCCTGTGTAGCTGTATTCTGTGTGTCCTGTGTAGCTGTATCCTGTGTAGCTGTGTCCTGTGTAGCTGTATTCTGTGTGTCCTGTGTAGCTGTATTCTGTGTGTCCTGTGTAGCTGTATTCTGTGTGTCCTGTGTAGCTGTGTCCTGTGTAGCTGTATTCTGTGTGTCCTGTGTAGCTGTATTCTGTGTATCCTGTGTAGCTGTGTCCTGTGTAGCTGTATTCTGTGTGTCCTGTGTAGCTGTATTCTGTGTGTCCTGTGTAGCTGTATTCTGTGTGTCCTGTGTAGCTGTGTCCTGTGTAGCTGTATTCTGTGTGTCCTGTGTAGCTGTATTCTGTGTGTCCTGTGTAGCTGTATCCTGTGTAGCTGTATCCTGTGTGTCCTGTGTAGCTGTATCCTGTGTGTCCTGTGTAGCTGTATCCTGTGTGTCCTGTGTGGCTGTATCCTGTGTAGCTGTGTCCTGTGTAGCTGTATTCTGTGTGTCCTGTGTAGCTGTATCCTGTGTAGCTGTGTCCTGTGTAGCTGTATTCTGTGTGTCCTGTGTAGCTGTATTCTGTGTATCCTGTGTAGCTGTGTCCTGTGTAGCTGTATCCTGTGTAGCTGTATGCTGTGTGTCCTGTGTAGCTGTGTCCTGTGTAGCTGTATTCTGTGTGTCCTGTGTAGCTGTATTCTTTGTAGCTGTGTCCTGTGTAGCTGTATTCTGTGTGTCCTGTGTAGCTGTATCCTGTGTAGCTGTATTCTGTGTGTCCTGTGTAGCTGTATTCTGTGTGTCCTGTGTAGTTGTATTCTGTGTGTCCTGTGTAGCTGTATTCTGTGTAGCTGTGTCCTGTGTAGCTGTATTCTGTGTGTCCTGTGTAGCTGTATCCTGTGTAGCTGTATTCTGTGTGTCCTGTGTAGCTGTATTCTGTGTATTCTGTGTAGCTGTATTCTGTGTGTCCTGTGTAGCTGTATCCTGTGTAGCTGTATTCTGTGTGTCCTGTGTAGCTGTATTCTGTGTGTCCTGTGTAGCTGTATCCTGTGTAGCTGTATTCTGTGTGTCCTGTGTAGCTGTATTCTGTGTGTCCTGTGTAGCTGTATCCTGTGTAGCTGTATTCTGTGTGTCCTGTGTAGCTGTATCCTGTGTAGCTGTATTCTGTGTGTCCTGTGTAGCTGTGTCCTGTGTAGCTGTATTCTGTGTGTCCTGTGTAGCTGTATCCTGTGTAGCTGTATTCTGTGTGTCCTGTGTAGCTGTGTCCTGTGTAGCTGTATTCTGTGTGTCCTGTGTAGCTGTAATCTGTGTGTCCTGTGTAGCTGTGTCCTGTGTAGCTGTATCCTGTGTGTCCTGTGTAGCTGTATCCTGTGTAGCTGTATTATGTGTGTCCTGTGTAGCTGTATCCTGTGTAGCTGTATTATGTGTGTCCTGTGTAGCTGTATTCTGTGTGTCCTGTGTAGCCGTGTCCTGTGTAGCTTTATTCTGTGTCCTGTGTAGCTGTATCCTGTGTATCCTGTGTATCCTGTGTAGCTGTATTCTGTGTGTCCTGTGTAGCTGTATTCTGTGTGTCCTGTGTAGCTGTATTCTGTGTAGCTGTGTCCTGTGTAGCTGTATCCTGTGTAGCTGTATTCTGTGTAGCTGTGTCCTGTGTAGCTGTATTCTGTGTGTCCTGTGTAGCTGTGTCCTGTGTAGCTGTATTCTGTGTGTCCTGTGTAGCTGTGTCCTGTGTAGCTGTATTCTGTGTATCCTGTGTAGCTGTATCCTGTGTAGCTGTGTCCTGTGTAGCTGTATTCTGTGTGTCCTGTGTAGCTGTATCCTGTGTAGCTGTATTCTGTGTGTCCTGTGTAGCTGTATTCTGTGTGTCCTGTGTAGCTGTATCCTGTGTAGCTGTGTCCTGTGTAGCTGTATTCTGTGTGTCCTGTGTAGCTGTATTCTGTGTGTCCTGTGTAGCTGTATTCTGTGTGTCCTGTGTAGCTGTATCCTGTGTAGCTGTATTCTGTGTGTCCTGTGTAGCTGTATTCTGTGTGTCCTGTGTAGCTGTGTCCTGTGTAGCTGTATTCTGTGTGTCCTGTGTAGCCGTGTCCTGTGTAGCTGTATTCTGTGTCCTGTGTAGCTGTATCCTGTGTAGCTGTATTCTGTGTGTCCTGTGTAGCTGTATTCTGTGTGTCCTGTGTAGCTGTGTCCTGTGTAGCTGTATTCTGTGTGTCCTGTGTAGCTGTATTCTGTGTGTCCTGTGTAGCTGTGTCCTGTGTAGCTGTATCCTGTGTATCCTGTGTAGCTGTATCCTGTGTATCCTGTGTAGCTGTATTCTGTGTGTCCTGTGTAGCTGTATTCTGTGTATCCTGTGTAGCTGTGTCCTGTGTAGCTGTATCCTGTGTAGCTGTATTCTGTGTAGCTGTGTCCTGTGTAGCTGTATTCTGTGTGTCCTGTGTAGCTGTGTCCTGTGTAGCTGTATTCTGTGTATCCTGTGTAGCTGTATTCTGTGTGTCCTGTGTAGCTGTATTCTGTGTGCCTGTGTAGCTGTATCCTGTGTAGCTGTGTCCTGTGTAGCTGTATTCTGTGTGTCCTGTGTAGCTGTATTCTGTGTGTCCTGTGTAGCTGTATTCTGTGTGTCCTGTGTAGCTGTATCTGTGTGTCTGTGTAGCTGTATCCGGGTCTGTGTGTCCTGTGTAGCTGTATTCTGTGTGTCCTGTGTAGCTGTATTCTGTGTGTCCTGTGTAGCTGTATTCTGTGTGTCCTGTGTAGCTGTGTCCTGTGTAGCTGTATTCTGTGTGTCCTGTGTAGCTGTATTCTGTGTGTCCTGTGTAGCTGTGTCCTGTGTAGCTGTATCCTGTGTATCCTGTGTAGCTGTATCCTGTGTATCCTGTGTAGCTGTATCCTGTGTGTCCTGTGTAGCTGTATTCTGTGTATCCTGTGTAGCTGTGTCCTGTGTAGCTGTATCCTGTGTAGCTGTATTCTGTGTAGCTGTGTCCTGTGTAGCTGTATTCTGTGTGTCCTGTGTAGCTGTGTCCTGTGTAGCCGTATTCTGTGTGTCCTGTGTAGCTGTATCCTGTGTAGCTGTATCCTGTGTAGCTGTATTCTGTGTAGCTGTGTCCTGTGTAGCTGTATTCTGTGTGTCCTGTGTAGCTGTATTCTGTGTGTCCTTGTAGCTGTATTCTGTGTGTCCTGTGTAGCTGTGTCCTGTGTAGCTGTATTCTGTGTGTCCTGTGTAGCTGTATCCTGTGTAGCTGTATTATGTGTGTCCTGTGTAGCTGTATCCTGTGTAGCTGTATTATGTGTGTCCTGTGTAGCTGTATCCTGTGTCCTGTGTAGCTGTATCCTGTGTAGCTGTGAATAGCTCGTTCTAGCAGGGTTCAGCGGGTTTCTTCAGCCTCAGATTTAGTTCTTTTTGTCCACACTTTTTCACATTCAGGCCATTAATAACTTCACACAATACAGGACCGCAATGGGCACGTAAGCATCCCAACCCAGCCAAACGCTTTATTGTATATACTAAATTCTGCATGAAGAGTCTTCCAGTATTATATTGGTCTTTGAGTGGTCAATCTCCATCTGTGTATGGAGTATATAACTATGTATACAAGAGCATGACCTATAGGAAGAGAGCTAGCAGCTGTGCAAAGTATAGGCCACTCTTTTCTCCCAAAAAATTGGCAGAGCTTAGCAGAGGTCTTCAGCCTCAAGCCTGAGAGGATAAGTTTCTTGCTCATGCTATTAGACCTTTGGCCATGGGATTATTCTCACAGTAAGGAACTGCAATGGGCACGTCAGTGTCCCAACCTAGCAAAATGATTTGTTGTATGTATCGCAAAGTCTATGTAAAGAGTCTTGTAGATTCACATGGGTCTCTGTCAATGTGCACATCTTTCACAGTGTAGCTCCATCTATATCTGCAGTATATTACTCAATTCATAAGGGTCTTTGAGTGGTCAATGTCCACATTTTTTAAAGTGTAACATATAACTCAGTCTATGTATTTTATATATTACTCAAGTATTTATACAGATATTTGGCCAACTCTTTCTCCCCAAACAGGAGGCAGAGCTCAGCAGAGGTCTTCAGCCTCAAGCATGAAAGAAAGGATCCCTTACTACTTGTCCATACTATTTGATATTCATCCTTCTGTTTACTTCTCACAATAAGGAACCGCCATGGGCACCACAACACCCCAAACCAACCAAATGATGCATTGTATATAAAAATGCTCTGTAAAAAGTCCTGCAGTGTTATACGGGGTTCTGAGTGATCTCTTCATATCTCTAAAAGTGTCACTACATCTAGATGTAGACTAAAGTCACAGATATAAACTCCAGTCACATCTACAGTTCTGACTTCACCTCCCCAGTATTATCTGAATGCAGACACTGAACAAGCAACAGGATGCCAGGAGAGAAGTCATAGCTTTGGATGTAACTGGAGTATGAGATTCCTTCAGACTTCATACTGTCACAATGCAGGAAAAACCATATCTCCTACAATGCAATGCAGCGGACATCTACTAAGCTGTCACATGTGGCCATTTCTAAGGTAATGGACTCCTAGTAGTAGTCATAGAAACCCATAGAACATATCTCTATATGTCCACCAGGAGGAAGGAGCCCCAGAAGCCTATGTTCATAGACAGCATTGTCCTGGGGGTCCCCCCTGACCAGCCCTCCCTCCGACTGCCAAGGGCTCAGTTTTCATGGAGAAGAGATTGGGAGTGGAAAGAACCGCCAGAAAAGGTCTTGACTGACGTCCACCAAGAGGCGACAAGTCTGGTAAGTGTAAATGTAAGTGTAAGTGTGTGACACCAATACAAGGTGGAATACTCCAGAAAAGGCCAACACATTACATTATACCTAGTGCAGGAACCTTATATTATATTACATTATAACTAGTACAGGGTCCTTATATTATACCTAGTGTAGGACTGTTATATTACATTACACCGAGTGCAGGGTCCTTATATTATATTATACCTAGTGCAGGAACCTTATATTATATTATATTATACCTAGTGCAGGGCCCTTATATTAGATTATATTATACCTAGTGCAGGACCCTTATATTATACCTCATGCAAGGCCCTTATATTACATTATACCTAGTGCAGAACCCTTATATTATACCTATTGCAGGGACCCTATAATATAATATAATATAATATAATATAATATAATATAACATAGTATATTATACCTAGGGCAGGGACCCTATAATATAATATATATATATATATATATATATATTATACCTATTGCAGGGACCCTATAATATAATATAATATAACATAGTATATTATACCTAGTTCAGGGCCCCTATAATATAATATCATATATTATACCTAGTGCAGAACCCTTATATTATACCTAGGGCAGGGACCCTATAATATAATATAATATAACATAGTATATTATACGTAGGGCAGGGACCCTATAATATAATATAATATATATATTATACCTATTGCAGGGACCCTATAATATAATATAATATAATATAATATAACATAGTACTGTATATTATACCTAGTGCAGGGCCCCTATAATATAATATCATATATTATACCTAGTGCAGAGCCCTTATATTACATTATATCTAGTGAAGGGCCCTTATATTACATTACATTATACTTATTGTGGGGCCCTTATATTATATTACATTATATTATACTTATTGTGGGGCCTTTATATTACATTATACCTCATGCAAGGCCCTCATATCTCTTATGTTGCAAACAAGATCTGTAATGTCTATAGAGGGCAGAGACCGATAATATGGAGAATATTCCATTGGATCGCATTGGAATGAATAGTAAATAAGGATGCAGAGAGCTCCCCCTATTGGTGGTGTCAGAAAGACAGAATCTCACCTTGTTACTCAATAGTTTCTAACCTAAAGCTTTTGCACATTTGTAATAAAGTATCTTTCCTACCTTTCTCTCTTACATTGTCAATACCCCTCCCCCATTCACCGCCTGGTAGAATTAACCCTTGTGTTTCATCATATCATCGGGCAGGACGGACCAGCCATTCATATGAAAACTTTTGGAGATCCAGCAAGGTTTTCTGCACCGAACACTTACCACGGCCGCCATAACTTATCATTTATCAGCGATTAAGTCGAGATACAGAGACTGCGATCAAACACGTGACTGGTGGCGAGAAACGTCTACGGCTGATGTGAGACATGAGACAGCTGGGCCGGAGACATCCGGAGGTGACACGGACTACAATGGCATAAAGCAATGTCATCGGACGATGGAAAGTTTTCAGGATCTCTGCTCGCTGTCAGTGACCGGGGACATCCGGAGGCGACAAATCCGTGCAGACTGACAGTTCATGTCTTGTTTGTTACAATGTATCAGCACACGTAAAATGTATCAGTCTGAAGTCCAAACTGTACAGCTCACAGAGGATTGTCAAGATTGGAAGAAACCCTGAGCTGTGAGAAGTATTAGATCTGCCTCCCATTCACTGACAGCGAGCAGAGATCCTGAAAGAATCATTAAAAACCTTATTAAAAAAATCATTAAGAAACATTATTAATAACCTGACCCGGCCCGCTCAGGATTCGCTCACATTTTGTATATTTTGTACAGTTACAGACAGGCCGCCGGTAGTCACACTTACTAGCCTCGTACAGGTGGAGCGGACTTTGTTGTGCCATGAACATGCGTGTATGGTGATGCAAGAGGAACCTTCTATAGTCACAGAAGACGTGCAACGAGTGCACTAAAGGCTGCTCCACCTGTCCTCAGTATAAGCCCCTCCCCTTATCACACTACAGAATGGAATCCCTCCCCCCATCTGTCTGTGTAACACAACCAGCACCCGTAGTCTGCGACGTCTGGATACATCTGAGCACATGTGGATACATTTGGGTACAGCCCGACACATTTAGATACACTTGAGTACACCTCAGCACATCTGGATCACTTTTTGGCACACCTGGATACATTTGGTTACACCTGAGCACAAGTGGATACATTTGGATACACCTGGGTACATCAGATACAGCTGGACACATTTAGATACAGCTCTAACACTTGGATACACCTGGACACATTTAGATACATCTCTATACACTTGGATACACCTGGACACATTTAGATACAGTACAGACCAAAAGTTTGGACACACTTTCTCGTTCCAAGAGTTTTCTATATTTTTATGACTATAAAAATTGTAGATTCACACTGAAGGCATCAAAACTATGAATGAACACATGTGGAATTATATACTTAACAAAAAAGTGTGAAACAAATGAAAATATGTCTTATATTCTAGGTTCTTCAAAGTAGCCACCTTTTGCTTTGATTACTGCTTTGCACACTCTTGGCATTCTCTTGATGAGCTTCAAGAGGTAGTCACCTGAAATGGTTTTCACTTCACAGGTGTGCCCTGTCAGGTTTAATAAGTGGGATTTCTTGCCTTATAAATGGGGTTGGGACCATCAGTTGTGTTGTTCAGAAGTCAGGTGGATACACAGCTGATAGTCCTACTGAATGGAGTGTTAGAATTTGTATTATGGCAAGAAAAAAGCAGCTAAGTAAAGAAAAACAAGTGGCCATCATTACTTTAAGAAATGAAGGTCAGTCAGTCCGAAAAATTGGGAAAACTTTGAAAGTGTCCCCAAGTGCAGTGGCCAAAACCATCAAGCGCTACAAAGAAACTGGTTCACATGAGGACCGCCCCAGGAAAGGAAGACCAAGAGTCACCTCTGCTGCGGAGGATAAGTTCATCCGAGTCACCAGCCTCAGAAATCGCAGGTTAACAGCAGCTCAGATTAGAGACCAGGTCAATGCCACACAGAGTTCTAGCAGCAGACACATCTCTACAACAACTGTTAAGAGGAGACTGTGTGCAGCAGGCCTTCATGGTAAAATAGCTGCTAGGAAACCACTGCTAAGGACAGGCAACAAGCACAAGAAGAACACAAGGAATGGACATTAGACCTGTGGAAATCTGGGCTTTGGTCTGATGAGTCCAAATTTGAGATCTTTGGTTCCAACCACCGTGTCTTTGTGCGACGCAGAAAAGGTGAACGAATGGACTCTACATGCCTGGTTCCCACCGTGACGCATGGAGGAGGAGGTGTGATGGTGTGGGGGGGGCTTTGCTGGTGACACTGTTGGGGATTTATTCTGAACCAGCATGGTTACCACAGCATCTTGCAGCGGCATGCTATTCCATCCGGTTTGCGTTTAGTTGGACCATCATTTATTTTTCAACAGGACAATGACCCCAAACACACCTCCAGACTGTGTAAGGGCTATCTGACCAAGAAGGAGAGTGATGGGGTGCTACGCCAGATGACCTGGCCTCCACAGTCACCAGACCTGAACCCAATCCAGATGGTTTGGGGTGAGCTGGACCGCAGAGTGAAGGCAAAAGGGCCAACAAGTGCTAAGCATCTCTGGGAACTCCTTCAAGACTGTTGGAAGACCATTTCAGGTGACTACCTCTTGAAGCTCATCAAGAGAATGCCAAGAGTGTGCAAAGCAGTAATCAAAGCAAAAGGTGGCTACTTTGAAGAACCTAGAATATAAGACATATTTTCAGTTGTTTCACACTTTTTTGTTAAGTATATAATTCCACATGTGGTAATTCATAGTTTTGATGCCTTCAGTGTGAATCTACAATTTGTATAGTCATGAAAATACAGAAAACTCTTGGAATGAGAAGGTGTGTCCAAACTTTTGGTCTGTACTGTACATCTCTATACACTTGGATACACCTGGACACATTTAGATACATCTCTATACACTTGGATACACCTGGACACATTTAGATACATCTCCATACACTTGGATACACCTGGACAGGAGCGATACTTCTATATGATTATTTCTTATTGTACTATTATAGTAAAGTCTCTCGGCCTCTTGTTCGTTGCTTGGACCATTATTATAAACTGTATTCAGACATTTCCTATCCTATTTCTGGAAAAGCTAGGTGACAATCAAATGGCTGCCTTTATAGCTCCCATAGAGGTTGTCACCCAGCTTTTCTGAACCCCTGAATGGAGATCCAGTACTTGCTGTAATGATGGCACCCAGCTTTCCCAGACTTATAAATGTCAAATCTGGGTGGCATTGTGTCAGCTATAATGGCAGCTATAGCGGTCAGAGCAGGGGACCCCATTCTCCACATAGGTGGGGCCGCATACACCAGGCATTTATAGCTTATCCTATGGATATGTCATATATAATCCCGCACATCCCTTATATCAATGGAGGTTACTGCCAGCTATAATGGGATACCTCCCAACCATCCAGGAGTTCAGGGCTGTCCCGGGCGGTGGGGCTTATGTCCTGGCCTCAACTCTATCTGTGATTGGAGGACAAGGGGAATATATTACTGTGTGAGGGTCACAATGGGGCTATTCTAATGTGAGAGCCAAAAGGGGCCATTCCGCTGTGTGGGGGCATTATACAAAAGGGACATTATAGTATGCGGAGTCACTGGGGACATTATAGTGTGAAACGGTCACTGGGGGGGCAGTATACAGTGTGGAGTCACTGGGGGCAGTATACAGTGTGGAGTCACTGGGCGGCAGTATACAGTGTGGAGTCACTGGGGGGCAGTATACCGGGCGCCTGGGGGCACTACAGTGTGCAGTCACTGGGGGCACTATACAGTGTGGAGTCACTGGGGAGCAGTATACAGTGTGCAGTCACTGGGGGGCAGTATACAGTGTGGAGTCACTGGGGGGCAGTATACAGTGTGGAGTCACTGGGGGCAGTATACAGTGTGGAGTCACTGGGGGGCAGTATACAGTGTGGAGTCACTGGGGGGCAGTATACAGTGTGCAGTCACTGGGGGACAGTATACAGTGTGCAGTCACTGGGGGACAGTATACAGTGTGGAGTCACTGGGGGGCAGTATACAGTGTGCAGTCACTGGGGGACAGTATACAGTGTGGAGTCACTGGGGGGCAGTATACAGTGTGGAGTCACTGGGGGGCAGTATACAGTGTGCAGTCACTGGGGGACAGTATACAGTGTGGAGTCACTGGGGGGCAGTATAAAGTGTGGAGTCACTGGGGGGCAGTATACAGTGTGGAGTCACTGGGGGGCAGTATACAGTGTGGAGTCACTGGGGGCAGTATACAGTGTGGAGTCACTGGGGGGCAGTATACTGTGTGGAGTCACTAGGGGGCAGTATATAGTGTACAGTAATGGGGGGGGTCTGTGAGGGGGGGCAGTATATAGTGAGGAGTCACTGGGGGGCAGTATACAGTGTGGAGTCATTGGGGGCAGTATACAGTGTGGAGTCATTGGGGGCAGTATACAGTGTGGAATCACTGGGGGCAGTATACAGTGTGGAGTCACTGGGGGACAGTATACAGTGTGGAGTCACTGGGGGGCAGTATATAGTGTGGAGTCACTGGGGGGCAGTATACAGTTGTGCAGTCACTGGGGGGCAGTATACAGTGTAGAGTCACTGGAGGGCAGTATACAGTGTGGAGTCACTGGGGGCAGTATATAGTGTACAGTCACTGGGGGGCAGTATATAGTGTGGAGTCACTGGGGAGCAGTATACAGTGTGGAGTCACTAGGGGGCAGTATATAGTGTACAGTCATGGCCAAAAGTTTTGAGAATGACACAAATATTCTATTTTCACATGATCTGCTGCCCTCTGGTTTTTATGTGTGTTTGTCAGATGTTTTTATCACATACAGAAATAGAATTGCATTCATATTATGAGTAACAGAAGCTTATATTGACAGTTAGAATGAGTTAATGCAGCAAGTCAATATTTGCAGTGTTGACCCTTCTTCTTCAGGACCTCTGCAATTCTCCCTGGCATGCTCTCAATCAACTTCTGGACCAAATCCTGACTGATAGCAGTCCATTCTTGCAGAATCAATGCTTTCATTTTGTCTGAATTTGTTGTTTTTTGTTTGTCCACCCGTCTCTTGATGATTGACCACAAGTTCTCAATGGGATTAAGATCTGGGGAGTTTCCAGGCCATGGACCCAAAATCTCTATGTTTTGTTCCCTGAGCCATTTAGTTATCACCTTTGCTTTATGGCAAGGTGCTCCATCATGCTGGAAAAGGCATTGTTGAGCGCCAAACTGCTCTTGGACGGTTGGGAGAAGTTGCTCTTGGAGGACATTCTGGTACCATTCTTTATTCATGGCGTGTTTTTAGGCAAGACTGTGAGAGAGCCGATTCCCTTGGCTGAGAAGCAACCCCACACATGAATGGTTTCAGGATGCTTTACAGTTGGCATGAGACAAGACTGGTGGTAGCGCTCACCTCTTCTTCTCCGAATAAGCTGTTTTCCAGATGTTCCAAACAATGGAAAAGGGGATTCATCAGAGAAAAAGACTTTCCCCCAGTCCTCAGCAGTCCACTCCCTGTACCTTTTGCAGAATATCAGTCTGTCCCTGATGTTTTTTCTGGAGAGAAGTGGCTTCTTTGCTGCCCTCCTTGAGACCAGGCCTTGCTCCAAGAGTCTCCGCCTCACAGTGCGTGCAGATGCACTCACACCTGCCTGCTGCCATTCCTCAGCAAGCTCTGCACTGCTGGTAGCCCGATCCCGCAGCTGAAACACTTTTAAGAGACGGTCCTGCCGCTTGCTGGTCTTTCTTGGGCGCCCTGGAGCCTTTTTGGCACCAATGGAACCTCTCTCCTTGAAGTTCTTGATGATGCGATAGATTGTTGACTGAGGTGCAATCTTTCTAGCTGCAATACTCTTCCCAGTTAGGCCATTTTTGTGCAGTGCAATGATGACTGCACGTGTTTCTTTAGAGATAACCATGGTTAACAGAAGAGAAACAATGATGGCAAGCACCAGCCTCCTTTTAAAGTGTCCAGTGGTGTCATTCTTATTAATCATGACAGATTGATCTCCAGCCCTGTCCTCATCAACACCCACACCTGTGTTAATGGAGCAATCACTGAAACGATGTTAGGTGGTCCTTTTAAGGCAGGGCTGCAATGATGTTGAAATGTGTTTTGGGGGATAAAGTTCATTTTCTAGGCAAATATTGACTTTGCAAGTAATTGCTGTTAAGCTGATCACTCTTTATAACATTCTGGAGTATATGCAAATTGCCATTAGAAAAACTGAAGCAGTAGACTTTGTAAAAATTAATATTTGTATCATTCTCAAAACTTTTGGCCATGACTGTACAGTCACTGGGGGGCAGTATATAGTGAGGAGTCACTGGGGGGCAGTATATAGTGAGGAGTCACTGGGGGGCAGTATATAGTGAGGAGTCACTGGGGGGCAGTATAGTGCAGGGGGGTGTGGGAGTCACTAGGGGGCAGTATATAGTGTACAGTCTCTGGGGGGCAGTATAAGTGGGAGTCACTGGGGGGCAGTATACAGTGTGGAGTCACTGGGGGCAGTATACAGTGTGGAGTCACTAGGGGGCAGTATATAGTGTACAGTCACTGGGGGGCAGTATATAGTGAGGAGTCACTGGGGGGCAGTATATAGTGAGGAGTCACTGGGGGGCAGTATACAGTGTGGAGTCACTGGGGGTATCAGTGTGGAGTCACTGGGGGTAGTATACAGTGTGGAGTCACTGGGGAGCAGTATACAGTGTGGAGTCACTAGGGGGCAGTATATAGTGTACAGTCTCTGGGGGGCAGTATACAGTGTGGAGTCACTGGGGGCAGTATACAGTGTGGAGTCACTAGGGGGCAGTATATAGTGTACAGTCACTGGGGGGCAGTATATAGTGAGGAGTCACTGGGGGGCAGTATATAGTGAGGAGTCACTGGGGGGCAGTATACAGTGTGGAGTCACTAGGGGGCAGTATACAGTGTGGAGTCACTGGGGGCAGTATATAGTGTGGAGTCACTAGGGGGCAGTATATAGTGTACAGTCACTGGGGGGCAGTATATAGTGAGGAGTCACTGGGGGGCAGTATATAGTGAGGAGTCACTGGGGGGCAGTATATAGTGAGGAGTCACTGGGGGGCAGTATACAGTGTGGAGTCACTGGGGACCAGTATACAGTGTGGAGTCACTAGGGGGCAGTATATAGTGTACAGTCTCTTGGGGGCAGTATATAGTGAGGAGTCACTGGGGGGCAGTATACAGTGTGGAGTCACTGGGGGCAGTATACAGTGTGGAGTCACTAGGGGGCAGTATATAGTGTACAGTCACTGGGGGGCAGTATATAGTGAGGAGTCACTGGGGGGCAGTATATAGTGAGGAGTCACTGGGGGGCAGTATACAGTGTGGAGTCACTGGGGGTAGTATACAGTGTGGAGTCACTGGGGAGCAGTATACAGTGTGGAGTCACTAGGGGGCAGTATATAGTGTACAGTCTCTGGGGGGCAGTATACAGTGTGGAGTCACTGGGGGCAGTATACAGTGTGGAGTCACTAGGGGGCAGTATATAGTGTACAGTCACTGGGGGGCAGTATATAGTGAGGAGTCACTGGGGGGCAGTATATAGTGAGGAGTCACTGGGGGGCAGTATACAGTGTGGAGTCACTAGGGGGCAGTATACAGTGTGGAGTCACTGGGGGCAGTATATAGTGTGGAGTCACTAGGGGGCAGTATATAGTGTACAGTCACTGGGGGGCAGTATATAGTGAGGAGTCACTGGGGGACAGTATATAGTGAGGAGTCACTGGGGGGCAGTATATAGTGAGGAGTCACTGGGGGGCAGTATACAGTGTGGAGTCACTGGGGAGCAGTATACAGTGTGGAGTCACTAGGGGGCAGTATATAGTGTACAGTCTCTGGGGGGCAGTATATAGTGAGGAGTCACTGGGGGGCAGTATACAGTGTGGAGTCACTGGGGGCAGTATAGAGTGTGGAGTCACTAGGGGGCAGTATATAGTGTACAGTCACTGGGGGGCAGTATATAGTGAGGAGTCACTGGGGGGCAGTATATAGTGAGGAGTCACTGGGGGGCAGTATACAGTGTGGAGTCACTGGGGGTAGTATACAGTGTGGAGTCACTGGGGAGCAGTATACAGTGTGGAGTCACTAGGGGGCAGTATATAGTGTACAGTCTCTGGGGGGCAGTATACAGTGTGGAGTCACTGGGGGCAGTATACAGTGTGGAGTCACTAGGGGGCAGTATATAGTGTACAGTCACTGGGGGGCAGTATATAGTGAGGTGTCACTGGGGGGCAGTATATAGTGAGGAGTCACTGGGGGGCAGTATACAGTGTGGAGTCACTAGGGGGCAGTATACAGTGTGGAGTCACTGGGGGCAGTATATAGTGTGGAGTCACTAGGGGGCAGTATATAGTGTACAGTCACTGGGGGGCAGTATATAGTGAGGAGTCACTGGGGGCAGTATATAGTGTGGAGTCACTAGGGGGCAGTATATAGTGTACAGTCACTGGGGGGCAGTATATAGTGAGGAGTCACTGGGGGGCAGTATACAGTGTGGAGTCACTGGGGAGCAGTATACAGTGTGGAGTCACTGGGGGGCAGTATATAGTGAGGAGTCACTGGGGGGCAGTATACAGTGTGGAGTCACTGGGGGGCAGTATACAGTGTGGAGTCACTAGGGGGCAGTATACAGTGTGGAGTCACTGGGGGCAGTATATAGTGTGGAGTCACTAGGGGGCAGTATATAGTGTACAGTCACTGGGGGGCAGTATATAGTGAGGAGTCACTGGGGGCAGTATATAGTGTGGAGTCACTAGGGGGCAGTATATAGTGTACAGTCACTGGGGGGCAGTATACAGTGTGGAGTCACTGGGGGGCAGTATACAGTGTGGAGTCACTGGGGGGCAGTATATAGTGAGGAGTCACTGGGGGCAGTATACAGTGTGGAGTCACTAGGGGGCAGTATATAGTGTACAGTCACTGGGGGGCAGTATATAGTGTGGAGTCACTGGGGGGCAGTATACAGTGTGGAGTCACTGGGGAGCAGTATACAGTGTGGAGTCACTGGGGGGCAGTATACAGTGTGGAGTCACTGGGGGGCAGTATACAGTGTGGAGTCACTGGGGGGCAGTATATAGTGAGGAGTCACTGGGGGCAGTATACAGTGTGGAGTCACTAGGGGGCAGTATATAGTGTACAGTCACTGGGGGGCAGTATATAGTGTGGAGTCACTGGGGGGCAGTATACAGTGTGGAGTCACTGGGGAGCAGTATACAGTGTGGAGTCACTGGGGGGCAGTATACAGTGTGGAGTCACTGGGGGGCAGTATACAGTGTGGAGTCACTGGGGAGCAGTATACAGTGTGGAGTCACTGGGGGGCAGTATACAGTGTGGAGTCACTGGGGGGCAGTATACAGTGTGGAGTCACTGGGGGGCAGTATACAGTGTGGAGTCACTGGGGAGCAGTATACAGTGTGGAGTCACTGGGGGGCAGTATACAGTGTGGAGTCACTGGGGAGCAGTATACAGTGTGGAGTCACCAGGATGTTTTCATCCTCAGCACACACAACTTGTACTGACCCGCTGGGAAGTTAATCTGTGCCGACCCTATTAATGTTTCACAGAGTTATCTAGATTAGGGGCTGTTATGTGCGGTTATAAACACGAATGAGGCTCAGCACGACATGTCTCCCACACCTGGAGCTTTCTATATGTAGTCCAAAGAGCTTGCAATCTATGCCCTAGTTCTATACTATGACTGGGGCACAGGTAACTTTAGGATCGACCACCAATTGTTCTGACATGAGTGACTGGAAAGGGACAGGATTAGTCATCTGTCTAGGTAATCTGTAATATAATATATGAAAAGTAAGTGCGCCCTGTTCTAATTCCTGGGGTCAGCCACACCCATGTGTAACAGGTAAGTCAAAGTCAACATCCAACCCTGCAATCTGCATAAACAATAGAAAATGGGGGTTGCAGTATAAGATGTCCCCAGGTTCATACAGAGGTGCACAAACTTATGGACCTGAATTGGATCTTACTAATATGATACATATGGACCTTAATAATAACCAACACAGTAATATACCACATAGGTCATCATGTCTGGAGTATCCAGGGCCGACTTTAGGGTATCCAATGGTGCAGTCATAGAGGTCACATTTGCTACTTCTGCTGAAGGGGGCGCCATAAGCAGTATAGGAACCACAGCAAATCTTAAAGAGGACCTTTTACCTCCTCCACCAACTAAAGTTCTTTTCATCCTCTAATATTTGCCCTTCCACTGATTCCGACACATTTGGAATTTTTTCTCTAGTCCCCACCATTACTGAGCAATCGCTGCAGGTCATTTTGGTGTCTGATATGTGAACTAGACTCCCTAATGTCAGGTGGGTGGTGTCAGGCAGGAGAAGACAAGGGGGCGTGACTCAGAGCTCTGACACTGTCCATCTCTGATTGGTGCTCTGAGTCACACCTCCTTGCCTGCTCCTGCCTGACACCACCCACCTGACATTAGAGAGTCTAGTTATCATATCAGGCACCAAAATGTGAGCTAGTGGTGATAGTAATTGTATAGCAGTAATATTTAGCTATTACTCGTCACTGTACGGTAGTATTTGAGCACTGCATGGCCATATGTAGTATAGTTATTTCTACCATTCACTTTGGATGTGAATGGAGAAGAAATTCAGGTCCACAGAGGTTGCAAAGCTGAATCTGGCAATGAATTTATTAGGAGCAGGCATGACACCATCTATAATAATACTAATAATAATACATTTTATTTATATGGCGCCAACATATTCCGCAGCGCTGTACAATTTGTAGGGTTCAAGTACAGACAAAAAAGATACACAAGAGCTTACAATCTATGAGGTAAAGGAGGTGACACAAGAGCTTACAATCTATGAGGTAGAGGGGGTGACACAAGAGCTTACAATCTATGAGGTAGAGGAGGTGACACAAGAGCTTACAATCTATGAGGTAGAGGAGGTGACACAAGAGCTTACAATCTATGAGGAAGAGGTGACACAAGACTTCAATCTATGAGGGGGCACAAGAGCTTACAATCTATGAGGTAGAGGTGACACAAGAGCTTACAATCTATGAGGTAGAGGGGGTGACACAAGAGCTTACAATCTATGAGGTAGAGGAGGTGACACAAGAGCTTACAATCTATGAGGTAGAGGGGGTGACACAAGAGCTTACAATCTATGAGGTAGAGGGGTGACACAAGAGCTTACAATCTATGAGGTAGAGGGGTGACACAAGAGCTTACAATCTATGAGGTAGAGGAGGTGACACAAGAGCTTACAATCTATGAGGTAGAGGAGGTGACACAAGAGCTTACAATCTATGAGGTAGAGGAGGTGACACAAGAGCTTACAATCTATGAGGAAGAGGTGACACAAGAGCTTACAATCTATGAGGTAGAGGTGACACAAGAGCTTACAATCTATGAGGTAGAGGTGACCAAGGCTTTTATTTTTTAGTGGGGGTGACACAAGAGCTTACAATCTATGAGGTAGAGGAGGTGACACAAGAGCTTACAATCTATGAGGTAGAGGGGGTGACACAAGAGCTTACAATCTATGAGGTAGAGGAGGTGACACAAGAGCTTACAATCTATGAGGTAGAGGAGGTGACACAAGAGCTTACAATCTATGAGGTAGAGGGGTGACACAAGAGCTTACAATCTATGAGGTAGAGGGGGTGACACAAGAGCTTACAATCTATGAGGTAGAGGAGGTGACACAAGAGCTTACAATCTATGAGGTAGAGGTGACACAAGAGCTTACACTCTATGAGGTAGAGGTGACACAAGAGCTTACAATCTATGAGGTAGAGGAGGTGACACAAGAGCTTACAATCTATGAGGTAGAGGTGACACAAGGCTTACACTCTATGAGGTGAGGTGACACAAGAGCTTACAATCTATGAGGTAGAGGTGACACAAGAGCTTACAATCTATGAGGTAGAGGAGGTGACACAAGAGCTTACAATCTATGAGGTAGAGGAGGTGACACAAGAGCTTACAATCTATGAGGTAGAGGTGACACAAGAGCTTACAATCTATGAGGTAGAGGAGGTGACACAAGAGCTTACAATCTATGAGGTAGAGGTGACACAAGAGCTTACAATCTATGAGGTAGAGGTGGTGACACAAGAGCTTACAATCTATGAGGTAGAGGTGACACAAGAGCTTACAATCTATGAGGTAGAGGTGACACAAGAGCTTACAATCTATGAGGTAGAGGGGGTGACACAAGAGCTTACAATCTATGAGGTAGAGGAGGTGACACAAGAGCTTACAATCTATGAGGTAGAGGAGGTGACACAAGAGCTTACAATCTATGAGGTAGAGGGGTGACACAAGAGCTTACAGTCTATGAGGTAGAGGAGGTGACACAAGAGCTTACAATCTATGAGGTAGAGGAGGTGACACAAGAGCTTACAATCTATGAGGTAGAGGAGGTGACACAAGAGCTTACAATCTATGAGGTAGAGGTGACACAAGAGCTTACAATCTATGAGGTAGAGGTGACACAAGAGCTTACAATCTATGAGGTAGAGGGGGTGACACAAGAGCTTACAATCTATGAGGTAGAGGAGGTGACACAAGAGCTTACAATCTATGAGGTAGAGGAGGTGACACAAGAGCTTACAATCTATGAGGTAGAGGTGACACAAGAGCTTACAATCTATGAGGTAGAGGGGTGACACAAGAGCTTACAATCTATGAGGTAGAGGTGACACAAGAGCTTACAATCTATGAGGTAGAGGAGGTGACACAAGAGCTTACAATCTATGAGGTAGAGGTGACACAAGAGCTTACAATCTATGAGGTAGAGGAGGTGACACAAGAGCTTACAATCTATGAGGTAGAGGAGGTGACACAAGAGCTTACAATCTATGAGGTAGAGGGGGTGACACAAGAGCTTACAATCTATGAGGTAGAGGTGACACAAGAGCTTACAATCTATGAGGTAGAGGTGACACAAGAGCTTACAATCTATGAGGTAGAGGAGGTGACACAAGAGCTTACAATCTATGAGGTAGAGGGTGACACAAGAGCTTACAATCTATGAGGTAGAGGGGGTGACACAAGAGCTTACAATCTATGAGGTAGAGGAGGTGACACAAGAGCTTACAATCTATGAGGTAGAGGAGGTGACACAAGAGCTTACAATCTATGAGGTAGAGGAGGTGACACAAGAGCTTACAATCTATGAGGTAGAGGAGGTGACACAAGAGCTTACAATCTATGAGGTAGAGGGGGTGACACAAGAGCTTACAATCTATGAGGTAGAGGAGGTGACACAAGAGCTTACAATCTATGAGGTAGAGGAGGTGACACAAGAGCTTACAATCTATGAGGTAGAGGAGGTGACACAAGAGCTTACAATCTATGAGGTAGAGGGTGACACAAGAGCTTACAATCTATGAGGTAGAGGAGGTGACACAAGAGCTTACAATCTATGAGGTAGAGGAGGTGACACAAGAGCTTACAATCTATGAGGTAGAGGGGTGACACAAGAGCTTACAATCTATGAGGTAGAGGTGACAGAGCTTACAATCTATGAGGTGAGGTGACACAAGAGCTTACAATCTATGAGGTAGAGGGGTGACACAAGAGCTTACAATCTATGAGGTAGAGGTGACACAAGAGCTTACAATCTATGAGGTAGAGGAGGTGACACAAGAGCTTACAATCTATGAGGTAGAGGGGGTGACACAAGAGCTTACAATCTATGAGGTAGAGGAGGTGACACAAGAGCTTACAATCTATGAGGTAGAGGTGACACAAGAGCTTACAATCTATGAGGTAGAGGAGGTGACACAAGAGCTTACAATCTATGAGGTAGAGGTGACACAAGAGCTTACAATCTATGAGGTAGAGGAGGTGACACAGGAGGTAGCAGGGGCGACATCGGAGGTAGAATTGCTTGTACAATGGTCAGACAATTGTGTAATAGAGGTTACTGCCATTACACATATATAGAGCTGTAGGAGCCGTCACCAGTCGTGTCCTGTAACGTGCAAACGGTGCCCGGACATATAAAGTTAGTCTGATACGGCCTAATATCCTGTGAGGTAATGCAGGAGCGTGAACAGAGGAGGGGATGTTTTAGGGATTCTAACTACAGAAGGGTTTACATTAGGAGATGTGATCGGCCTGTCTGTTAAGATGTGTCTTTAGTTTACACTTGAAGCTGTGGAAATTGGGGGTTAATCTGATAGTCCGGGATAGAACATTCCAGAGAAGTGGTGCAACTCGGGAGAAGTCTTGTATACGAGCGTGGGAGGTTCTGATAATAGAGGATGTTAGTCTTAGGTCATTGAGTGAGCGGAGAGTACGGGTTGTGTGATAGACAGAGATGTGGGAGGAAATGTAGGGAGGTGCAGCCTTATGGAGAGCCTTGTGGAGGAGGGGGAGAAGGTTATATTGTATTCTGTATTGAATAGGCAGCCAATGTAGTGACCGGCACAGACCGGAGGCCTCGCTGTAGTGACCGGCACAGACCGGAGGCCTCGCTGTAGTGACCGGCACAGACCGGAGGTATCGCTGTAGTGACCGGCACAGACCGGAGGCCTCGCTGTAGTGACCGGCACAGACCGGAGGCCTCGCTGTAGTGACCGGCACAGACCGGAGGCCTCGCTGTAGTGACCGGCACAGACCGGAGGCCTCGCTGTAGTGACCGGCACAGACCGGAGGCCTCGCTGTAGTGACCGGCACAGACCGGAGGCCTAGCTGTAGTGACTGGCACAGACCGGAGGCCTCGCTGTAGTGACCGGCACAGACCGGAGGCCTCGCTGTAGTGACCGGCACAGACCGGAGGCCTCGCTGTAGTGACCGGCACAGACCGGAGGCCTCGCTGTAGCGTCTAGACTGATAGATGAGCCTGGCCGCCGCATTCAGAATAGATTGTAGAGGGGAGAGTTTAGTAAGGGGAAGAGCGATTAGTAAGGAGTTACAGTAGTCAAGGCGAGAGTGAATGAACTATCCCACTGACATGTGACCAATGACAAATCCAGCTTTGCTACATCTCATGTCACTGTGCTTGATATTTCATGTTTCTACTGCAGCCCCCAGGTTTCCAAGCATGGAGAAGATTAGTAGGGGTGGCGTCTGTCCCTGGTTTACGGCTGCAGGAACCCTTCAGATAGTTGATGTGATAAACCATATTGCACTTGCTGATCTCCATCAGGGCCGATCAGCTCCTAATGACGCTTAATGAGTAACCTGGGACGTTATGAAAATCAGATTGCGAATGTGACAAATAACAAGCACCCTGTGTGCCATCCGAGGACTTTAATCCATCACCTTGCAAAGATTTAGAAATATTTAGACAGAAGCTGAAAATCAAATATCCCTCCCAATCCTTTCTATTGATCTTGATTTACTAAACATGTCCTATACTCTAGTGACATCCAGAGCTGCACAGTGCAGTACTTTGCTCATTGAACTTGAGTAACAGTAAAAGACAAAGACTGTATTATACTCCATAACTGCAGATCTGCTGGTTGGAAACAGTCAGCATGCTTGTCAATGGGCACACCCCTA
This sequence comes from Leptodactylus fallax, assembly GCA_947044405.1. NCBI lineage: Eukaryota > Metazoa > Chordata > Amphibia > Anura > Leptodactylidae > Leptodactylus > Leptodactylus fallax. Next base: position 119,167 of record CAMRHE010000975.1, on the reverse strand, counting down.
ACGCTTGTTTTAACAAACTTTGCACAAATGAATAGTACAGGCAATTATATGACACTTTGTAATATATCTTATCAGAGAGAAATGCCTCTCTCAGCTCCAACCAGGCAGTTTCTTTGCTCTCCCCCACCTAAACTGACTTCATCTTTGACCATCCCTGTTATATCGGTCCGGATGCACACTGCAGGTCACATGACTCAACTTGCTAGAAGTCTATGGAGAAGGGGAGGAGTGAATATGTAGTGCAGGAGATAAAACAAGAAAGACTCTCAACAGGAGCTTTCAATCACAACCAAAACACATAACTCACATTAGTCAGTACTTCTCTGTATATGTCCTGCATAGTTCTGGAGCCGTTCCTGAGTAAGTTTTAGACTGTTACAGAGCAGATTACTGTGAGCAGTGTATGACAGCTAGTCTCCACCCACCAGATCAGAGAGAACTGCAAACTACAGATAGAGTCTGCAGAGGGGAAAACTGCAGAATACAAGTCATATGAGATTGGCCAGATATAGTGTACACATGGCGGCTTATCCTAAAAAGTCACCTGACTAGACAGGCATATCTGCAGCCATAGACAAGCTATCATGTATTCACCCACATAGCACACACGTGTCCAGGGTGAATTTGTATGACATTAGTATCCATGTGTCATCTATGTGTGAATAGGACTGAATCCCATGAGAGGGAAGGACACTAAAACACAACTATATAACAACCATATCACTACACCTATAATAACTGTGTTCTGCAAGTATCCTCCCCACCCATAGGTCCTCCTTCCTGACCAAAGCTTCTTTTTCGTGGCCATAGCACCTTCTCTTCTCACCCCTAACCATAGCACCTCTTCCTCTCCTTCTCCTCCTTGGCTACAGTTCCTCCTCTCCTCCTCCTTCTCAACCACAGAATATCTTCTACACCTTTCTTCCTCTTCATTCTCTTTCCTGTCCACAGGTGCTCTATTCCTCTTTCCCCATTCACACAGTTCCTCCTCTCCTCCCTGACCACATATCCTCCTATCCACTTTTTCTCAAAGACCATAACGTTTCCTCTCCACCACATCCTTTCTGACCACAGATCCTTCTCTTCTCCCCCTGACCACAGATCCTTCTCCTCTCTGACCACAGCTCCTTTACTTCTCCTCCTCTATGACCACAGCTCCTTCACTTCTCCTCCTCTCTGACCACAGCTCCTTTACTTCTCCTCCTCTATGACCACAGCTCCTTCACTTCTCCTCCTCTCTGCCCACAGCTCCTTCACTTCTCCTCCTCTCTGCCCACAGCTCCTTCACTTCTCCTCCTCTCTGACCACAGCTCCTTCACTTCTCCTCCTCTCTGCCCACAGCTCCTTCACTTCTCCTCCTCTCTGACCACAGCTCCTTCACTTCTCCTCCTCTCTGCCCACAGCTCCTTCACTTCTCCTCCTCTCTGCCCACAGCTCCTTCACTTCTCCTCTCTCTGACCACAGCTCCTTCACTTCTCCTCCTCTCTGCCCACAGCTCCTTCACTTCTCCTCCTCTCTGACCACAGCTCCTTCACTTCTCCTCCTCTCTGACCACAGCTCCTTTACTTCTCCTCCTCTATGACCACAGCTCCTTTACTTCTCCTCCCTGACCATAGTTCCTCATCTCCTCCTCTCTGCTACAGCTCCTCCTAATCTTTGACTACAGCTCCTCAACTCTTCCTCCTCTCTGAACACAGCTCTGACTAGAGAGGTCCTAACACTGTACATGATACAAGGCCCATACCATAATCCCATTAGTAGGACCATTCTGAAGTTCCCTTGTGAAGACCTATTCATTGTGTTCTCCATATTTGTCTCTAGACCAAGCTACAACTATAATTACATCTAATAAAAAAGCAGGACTCATCACTGAGGAGGATAGACCTCCATTCCAGGACCCATCACTGAAGAGGATAGACCTCCATTCCAGGACACATCACTATAGAGGATAGACCTCCATTCCAGGACTCATCACTATAGAGGATAGACCTCCATTCCAGGACCCATCACTGAAGAGGATAGACCTCCATTCCAGGACACATCACTATAGAGGATAGACCTCGATCCGGCCCCTAAAGCCTCCATCGGACCCCTTAGGGTCCCCATTCCAGGACACATCACTATAGAGGATAGACCTCCATTCCAGGACACATCACTATAGAGGATAGACCTCCAGGAGGAGAGGACCCCCCCCCCGCCACCACAGAGGAGGGACACCCCCCCCCCCGGACACACCACTATACAGGATGCCTCAATTCCAGGACTCATCACATACAGGACTAGACCTCGACCTTCCAGGACTCATCACTATAGAGGATAGACCCTCCATTCCAGGACCCATCACTGAAGAGGATAGACCTCCATTCCAGGACATATCACTATAGAGAATAGACCTCCATTCCAGGACACATCACTGTAGAGGATAGACCTCCATTCCAGGACCCATCACTAAAGAGGATAGACCTCCATTCCAGGACTCATCACTGAACAGGATAGACCTCCATTCCAGGACTCATCACTATAGAGGATAGACCTCCATTCCAGGACACATCACTGTAGAGGATAGACCTCCATTCCAGGACTCATCACTGAACAGGATAGACCTCCATTCCAGAACTCCTCACTGTAGAGGATAGACCTTCATTACAGCCTCCATTGCTGTCTTTCTGTTCACCATCATAGCCATGAGAACAGTGATGTGAGGTCAGTGGAGCTCCTGTAGCTTGACGTCTGGCTCATACCCTGATGTGGTGTAAACTTCTTCTGCTAGTTTGTGTCCACACTGTTTTTCCACCCAAGCTTTTGGTTTGACATGCTGGTATCTCAGCATGGTCTGCTGCCCCTGTCCTCCTGCCCTTGTCTCTATATGGGCTGTAATACCTCTGGCATGGTCTGTTGCCCCTGTCCTTGTCTCTATTACCCCTGGCATGGTCTGTTGCCCCTGTCCTCATGCCCTTGTCTCTATATGGACTGTAATACCCCTGGCATGGTCTGTTGCCCCTGTCCTTGTCTCTTTTACCCCTGGCATGGTCTGTTGCCCCTGTGCCCTTGTCTCTATATGGGCTGTAATACCCCTGGCATAGTCTGTTGTCCCTGTCCTCGTGTCCTTGTGTCTATTACCCCTGGCATGGTCTATTGCCCCTGTCCTCATGTCCTTGTCTCAATTACCCCTGGCATGGTCTGTTGTCTCTGTCCTCGTGTCCTTGTTTCTATTACCCCTGGCATGGTCTGTTGCCCCCCGTCCTTGTGCCCTTGTCTCTATATGGGCTGTAATACCCCTGGCATGGTCTGTTGTCCCTGTCCTCGTGTCCTTGTTTCTATTACCCCTGGCATGGTCTGTTGTCCCTGTCCTCGTGTCCTTGTTTCTATTACCCCTGGCATGGTCTGTTGCCCCTGTCCTCATGTCCTTGTCTCTATTACCCCTGGTATGGTCTGTTGCCCCTGTCCTCGTGCCCTTGTCTTTATATGGTCTGTGTATACCCCTGGCATGGTCTGTTGCCCCTGTCCTCGTGTCTTTGTCTCTATTACCCCTGGCATGGTCTTTTGCCCCTGTCCTTGTGCCCTTGTCTCTATATGGTCTGTAATACCCCTGGCATGGTCTGTTGCCCCTGTCCTCGTGTCCTTGTCTCTATTACCCCTGGCATGGTCTGTTGCCCCTGTCCTTGTGCCCTTGTCTCTATTTCCCCCTGCCTTGGCCTTTTCCCCCTGTCTTGTGTTTTTTTGTCTGTAATACCCCTGGCATGGTCTGTTGCCCCTGTCCTCGTGTCCTTGTCTCTATTACCCCTGGCATGGTCTGTTGCCCCTGTCCTTGTGCCCTTGTCTCTATATGGTCTGTAATACCCCTGGCATGGTCTGTTGCCCCTATCCTCGTGTCCTTGTCTCTATTACCCCTGGCATGGTCTGTTGCCCCTGTCCTTGTGCCCTTGTCTCTATTACCCCTGGCATGGTCTGTTGCCCCTGTCCTTGTGCCCTTGTCTCTATTTGATCTGTAATCCCCTGGCATGGTCTGTTGCCCCTGTCCTCGTGTCCTTGTCTCTATATGGTCTGTTGCCCCTGGCATGGTCTGTTGCCCCTATCCTCGTGTCCTTGTCTCTATTACCCCTGGCATGGTCTGTTGCCCCTGTCCTCGTGCCCTTGTCTTTATATGGTCTGTAATACCCCTGGCATGGTCTGTTGCCCCTGTCCTCGTGTCCTTGTCTCTATTACCCCTGGCATGGTCTGTTGCCCCTGTCCTTGTGCCCTTGTCTCTATATGGTCTGTAATACCCCTGGCATGGTCTGTTGCCCCTATCCTCGTGTCCTTGTCTCTATTACCCCTGGCATGGTCTGTTGCCCCTGTCCTCGTGCCCTTGTCTTTATATGGTCTGTAATACCCCTGGCATGGTCTGTTGCCCCTGTCCTCGTGTCCTTGTCTCTATCCCCTGGCATGGTCTGTGCCCCTGTCCTTGTGCCCTTGTCTCTATATGGTCTGTAATACCCCTGGCATGGTCTGTTGCCCCTATCCTCGTGTCCTTGTCTCTATTACCCCTGGCATGGTCTGTTGCCCCTGTCCTCGTGCCCTTGTCTTTATATGGTCTGTAATACCCCTGGCATGGTCTGTTGCCCCTGTCCTCGTGTCCTTGTCTCTATTACCCCTGGCATGGTCTGTTGCCCCTGTCCTTGTGCCCTTGTCTCTATATGGTCTGTAATACCCCTGGCATGGTCTGTTGCCCCTATCCTCGTGTCCTTGTCTCTATTACCCCTGACATGGTCTCTTTCTGCTCTTCCGATGCCATTGACCTGCTTTTATGGTATGGTTGTAGTTATAGTTTGCAGTTCTTTTTCTGTCAAGGTTCACACTTGTAGAGTTTCCCGTATATGTTGCGTATGCGGTGTCTGGCAGCGAGCCTCTCCTCCTCCTCCTGTCACTCACACTACCCCCCCCCCCCACCTCCCTTTATAATAAGTCCAGGCTGCAGTGCTGATAACAGACACCGGGGAAGATCCAGGTAACTGCTCGCTGCCAGTGCGCTCTGCATCCAGCTCAGCAGGTGAGTCGGGCTCCGGTGGCTGCGGATGTTGCACACATAAAGCTTCATCCTCCCGGCTCGGCAGTGAACGCGGCGACAACAAGCAGTGTCACGTACAATCACATCAGACAGGCGGAGGGTGAGGAGGGGGGCACCGGATGATGATGGTTAGAATCACAGCACAGACAGACGGACTATTACAGACTCACCCAAGGCGTACATAGCATAGAGACAGCTCTATGGGGCCCCGAGAAGAGGAGTCACCACCATTACTATGGGCTGTGCAGACCCTCAGGACCCCGAGACAGCTCATTAACCCTTTCAGATCATATTATCTCTGCGTCCGGTGTTGTTATCAGGCGTAAGATTGAGGCAGGAAACATTAGATTTGCAAGAATGTTATGATTTTGGGAAGTCGTAGGGTGACAAGGGTGTTACATAAGTCTCAGGATCTCGTGTAGTGATACAATGTTTCACTTTTCTCCTAAAATTTTAGTTTTATAATTTTACAACATTAAAATGTTGATAGAGATTTGTGAATTACTTTCTAACCTTGCGATACAATCGAATCTCCTAAATTTCATCACGTGCGTCTGATATTACATTTGTGGGAAATCGTATTGTCATTTTGGGTGAGATTATCTTGGCAATGCTGCACTAAGATATGTGTAAACTTCTGCAGCCGCCACTAGGGGGAGCTCAGGAGCTTACTGCCTATACTATGAACTCAGTAATAACACAGTCCGCAGTAAGCTCCTGCACTCCGCCTAGTGGTGACTGCAGGGAGACACAATTTGACCATGCAGCTCTATGTCCATGCAGGAAATTTGGAACTTTGTATCAGAGAAACTGAACTCTGACCTTTATAAAGACAGATTATGGAATTAATCAGCACAGTATGTTGGACCTAATACGGCCACAATGATAAAAGGTGGACATTGGATCTGTCATTTATAGCACCCGGATGTGGGTTACATTAATAAGGCACAACATGCTACTGATTGTAAGATTGTACTGATCCTAAATTGTATCATATCTTCTCCAGTCACATCCAGAGCTGCATTAAAAGAGTACTTTTCATCACCTCCACCAACTCTAACTCTTTGCATGCTTCTATAGGCACTGCTTCACTGATTACAGCGCAGTTGGAATTTTTTCTCTAGCCCCTACCGTTCCTGAACAATCAGTGCTGTAATATTCAGCACCCAATGTTTTAATTCGGCTCCCTACTGTTAGGTGGGCGGTCCTGTCTTCCTTCTCCAGCCCAGGACCGCCCACCTGAGAGTAGGGAGCATAACTAGCATATTGGGGGATGAAATTACCAGCATTGATTGCTCAGGAACGGTGGGGGCTAGAGAAAAATTCCAACTGTGCCAGATTCAGTGGAGGGACGACTATTGAAGGATACAAAGAGTTGGAGGAGGTAGTGAAAGGGCCCCTTTAAAATATTTTATTTCTTGTTAACTACCAGACTGTAGAACCACACTGATATTACTGCCCCTGCTGGTGGACTAGAACTGAGAAGATTGATATATAGTTTTGTGGCTGAAAATTTAGTAGACTTTATAGAGTGAGCTGTAATACCAAGCACAGCCACTATATAAGGTGTGGCGCTGTAAGAGGAATGGTTGTGCTAACTTCTACAAGGGGTGCTATAACTTTTGCATTGGACTATACTGTAATGTCTACAGCTCCCAAGGACTAATATACTACTTAGAAGACTTTCTTTAGAATTTTTGGTGCTTTTTATAATTCTTGCTAAAAAAATTTGACTAAATATTTTATTGGCTTTCCTTCTCGTTCCCTCATAGACACAATGGACCTGAAATCTCTCCTACCGTTGTTGCTCTTAATGTTCACAGTAAGAGGCCACTTCTCGAAATCAACTTCCAAGGGCCGATATATGGCGTCCGTGTTCTCGGACCTGACCTCAGAGGAGATGACCTCGGTTCGGAATTTCCTCGCAGACCAGGAGCAGCTTAGCTTAGTTTCCATCAGAGGTCACTTTGGTAAAAACTCAATCTTCATGATGGAGCTCAACTTACCAAAAAAGCGGCACGTCCTGAACTTCTTAGATAATAATGGTCCCAAACCTCAAAGAGAGGCCAAAGTGGTTGTCTTCTTTGGAGATCAGGCCCAACCCAACGTCACAGAATACATTGTCGGACCCCTCCCTCACCCGTATTATTACCGGCCCGTAACTTCTAAAAGTAACAAACCCATAAGATTTGAGTCTCGCCCAATGACCTATATGGAGTATGAGAAAATCCAAAAACGTCTGATCGAGCTCACCAAGGAATTCAACCACATCTTACTGGAGACCTCCGGCTTCTCCTTCTACAACTGCTCCAAACGTTGTCTTAGTTTCACCGATATTGCCCCTCGGGGCTTGAGTTCTGGAGAACGTCGCTCATGGTTGTTGCTCCAGAGGTACCTAGAAGGGTTCTTCCTCCATCCGATTGGCGTGGAGATCCTTCTCAATCATCGCTCGCTCAACCCTCAAGAGTGGACCATCGACAAGATCTGGTACAACGGCCAATACTTTGATAGTGTCCAGGAGCTTGTCCAAAAGTATGAGAAGAATGAACTTACCAAGATACGTATCCCAGATCATAACCAAGATCCTTATTCCACCTTCATACCCCGAGGAGAGTTTAAGACAAAAACAGATATCCATGGTCCAAAGATATGTGAACCCCAAGGGAAACGTTACCGAGTTCTGGGCAACTATGTAGAGTATACCGGGTGGAGCTTTGCCTACCGTGTCCGTCCATCTGCTGGCCTGCAGATATTTGATATCCAGTATAATAATGAGAGGATAGCCTACGAGGTGAGCATACAGGAAGCCATAGCGTTCTACAGCGGGGTCTCACCAGCCGGTATGCAGACAAAGTACATTGACTCTGGGTGGGGCATGGGAACGGTCCATTATGAGTTGGCCAAAGGAATTGACTGTCCTGAAGGGGCCACTTATCAGGATCTCTACAACTATTACGACACGGACAAACCATTGCGATATAAGAACGCGTTGTGCATCTTTGAGCACCCCACAGGGGTACCCTTACGGAGACACTTTGACAGCACCTACGATGGGGGTTATAGTTTCTATGCAGGGTTGGAAAACCAAGTCCTGGTGGTGAGGACAACGTCCACCGTCTATAACTACGACTATATCTGGGACTTCCTCTTCTACCACAATGGAGTGATAGAGGTTAAGGTCAGTGCCACGGGCTACATCCACGCCACTTTTTTCACTCCTGATGGCCTCCATTCTGGAAATAAGGTCTACAGCCATGTCCTGGGGAACCTTCACACACACTTGGTCCACTATAAGGTGGACCTAGACATTTCAGGTAAGTAAAACTGAGGCTACAAACTGTCAGTCCCACATAGAAAGAGTCAGTAAGTAGGTAACTGCTGCTGACGGATCTACTGTAAAAGGGCTGAGGTTGTAAACCTGACTGTGCTGTATGAGGATCCGTTAGAAGAAGCGGGCCTGCTTGTTGATGGTTTCTATTTAGCAATACTGTTATCTACAGTACAAATAAGTTATAAACAACAATATACAGATCTAGTTGTGTCACATCCTCCAATCACACCCAGAGCTGCACATGCTTGTTTCTACTTCATCTCCATGTGTAGTTTGGAGGCCACTAATGGTGGGTTCACACCAGCGCTTGGATTCAATTGGGGAAATGTGTCCTCAAATCCACTTGAAAAATGGGGAGAGAAAAGTCCTGCAAGCAGAAACCGGGCAGACCCCATTATAGTCTATGGGGTCTTTGGGGTCCCCGGGTAACCGCTTTTTCAGTGGATTGGGTTTACATTTTTGGGTCCCCAAGTGGACCGAGAGAGCAGAAACCCAAGCACAGGTGTGAACCTGGAGTAACCTAGGTAGGTTCACACCTTATACAACATCAGTCAGGTCACAGAACGTTAACGTATATTGTAGCACAGCCCTGTAATACCGTGTGCCATATAGAATACCGATGTCTTCTCATGTGTACAGGGGCCAATGTGGCCCCTCAGGCACCGGAGCCCGCATGTGACTACTACCTGTACACCCCCAAAAGTTCTGCCCTATTTGTGTGGACATTATGTTATCTGTAGGCTACAAATAGATTGTGAAAGTTCCCAAACTCCTAATATCACCCCCGAACTGTCAGTATGAGGAAGTATCAACAAACTGATATGTGATGTCACAGCCCTGAGATAAACCCATAGAAGCGCCAAGAAATGGTTAAATACTTATATTGCTATACATAGGAGCAGTATTATAGTAGTTATATTCTTGTATATAGGAGCAGTATTATAGTAGTTATATTCTTGTACATAGGGGGCAGTATTATAGTAGTTATATTCTTGTACATAGGAGCAGTATTATAGTAGTTATATTCTTGTATATAGGGGGCAGTATTATAGTAGTTATATTGTTGTATATAGGGGGCAGTATTATAGTAGTTATATTCTTGTACATAGGAGTAGTATTATAGTAGTTATATTCTTGTACATAGGAGGTAGTATTATAGTAGTTATATTCTTGTACATAGGAGTAGTATTATAGTAGTTATATTTTGGTTTTTTTTTTTTTTGTTTTTTTTTTTTTGAGTTTTTTTTTTGAGTTTTTTTTTTTTAGGGGGTTTTTTTTTTTTAGGAGGGTTATGTTTATTTTTTAAGGGGGGGGTTATAGGTTTTTTTTTTAGGGGGGGGGAATAAGTAGTTTTTTTTTTTAAAGGGGGGGGGGATATAGTAGTTATATTTTTTAAAGGGGGGAGTATTATAGTGGTTATATTTTTGTAAAAAGGGGAAGTATTATAGTAGTTATATTTTTGTAAAAAGGGGGCAGTATTATAGTAGTTATATTCTTGTACATAGGAGGTGGTATTATAGTAGTTATATTCTTGTACATAGGAATAGTATTATAGTAGTTACATTCTTGTACATAGGAGCAGTATTATAGTAGTTATATTCTTGTACATAGGGGGCAGTATTATAGTAGTTATATTCTTGTACATAGGAGCAGTATTATAGTAGTTATATTCTTGTACATAGGGGGAGTATTATAGTAGTTATATTCTTGTACATAGGAGTAGTATTATAGTAGTTACATTCTTGTACATAGGAGTAGTATTATAGTAGTTATATTCTTGTACATAGGGGGCAGTATTATAGTAGTTATATTCTTGTACATAGGAGCAGTATTATAGTAGTTATATTCTTGTGCATAGGGGGCTGTATTATAGTAGTTATATTCTTGTACATAGGAGCAGTATTATAGTAGTTACATTCTTGTACATAGGAGCAGTATTATAGTAGTTATATTCTTGTACATAGGGGCAGTATTATAGTAGTTATATTCTTGTACATAGGAATAGTATTATAGTAGTTATATTCTTGTACATAGGAGTAGTATTATAGTAGTTATATTCTTGTACATAGGGGGCAGTATTATAGTAGTTATATTCTTGTACATAGGAGCAGTATTATAGTAGTTATATTCTTGTGCATAGGGGGTGTATTATAGTAGTTATATTCTTGTACATAGGAGCAGTATTATAGTAGTTATATTCTTATACATAGGAGGTAGTATTATAGTAGTTATATTCTTGTACATAGGAGCAGTATTATAGTAGTTATATTCTTGTACATAGGGGGCAGTATTATAGTAGTTATATTCTTGTACATAGGAGCAGTATTATAGTAGTTATATTCTTGTAAATAGGAGCAGTATTATAGTAGTTATATTCTTGTACATAGGAGTAGTTTATAGTAGTTATATTCTTGTACATAGGAGCAGTATTATAGTAGTTATATTCTTGTACATAGGAGGCAGTATTATAGTAGTTATATTCTTGTACATAGGAGCAGTATTATAGTAGTTATATTCTTGTACATAGGAGGTAGTATTATAGTAGTTATATTCTTGTACATAGGAGCAATATTATAGTAGTTATATTCTTGTACATAGGAGTAGTATTATAGTAGTTATATTCTTGTACATAGGGGTAGTATTATAGTAGTTATATTCTTGTACATAGGAGGGAGTATTATAGTAGTTATATTCTTGTACATAGGAGTAGTATTATAGTAGTTATATTCTTGTACATAGGAGCAGTATTATAGTAGTTATATTCTTGTACATAGGAGCAGTATTATAGTAGTTATATTCTTGTACATAGGAGTAGTTTATAGTAGTTATATTCTTGTACATAGGAGTAGTATTATAGTAGTTATATTCTTGTACATAGGAGCAGTATTATAGTAGTTATATTCTTGTACATAGGAGTAGTATTATAGTAGTTATATTCTTGTACATAGGAGTAGTATTATAGTAGTTATATTCTTGTACATAGGAGGTAGTATTATAGTAGTTATATTCTTGTACATAGGAGCAGTATTATAGTAGTTATATTCTTGTACGTAGGAGTAGTATTATAGTAGTTATATTCTTGTACATAGGGGTAGTATTATAGTAGTTATATTCTTGTACATAGGAGGGAGTATTATAGTAGTTATATTCTTGTACATAGGAGTAGTATTATAGTAGTTATATTCTTGTGCATAGGAGCAGTATTATAGCAGTTATATTCTTGTACATAGGAGCAGTATTATAGCAGTTATATTCTTGTACATAGGAGGTAGTATTATAGTAGTTATATTCTTGTACATAGGAGTAGTATTATAGTAGTTATATTCTTGTACATAGGAGGGAGTATTATAGTAGTTATATTCTTGTACATAGGAGTAGTATTATAGTAGTTATATTCTTGTGCATAGGAGCAGTATTATAGCAGTTATATTCTTGTACATAGGAGCAGTATTATAGCAGTTATATTCTTGTACATAGGAGGTAGTATTATAGTAGTTATATTCTTGTACATAGGAGCAGTATTATAGTAGTTATATTCTTGTACATAGGAGTAGTATTATAGTAGTTATATTCTTGTACATAGGAGCAGTATTATAGTAGTTATATTCTTGTACATAGGAGCAGTATTATAGTAGTTATATTCTTGTACATAGGAGACAGTATTATAGTAGTTATATTCTTGTACATAGGAGCAGTATTATAGTAGTTATATTCCTGTACATAGGGGGCAGTATTATAGTAGTTATATTCTTGTACATAGGAGCAGTATTATAGTAGTTATATTCTTGTACATAGGAGTAGTATTATAGTAGTTATATTCTTGTACATAGGAGGTAGTATTATAGTAGTTATATTCTTGTACATAGGGGCAGTATTATAGTAGTTATATTCTTGTACATAGGAGTAGTATTATAGTAGTTATATTCTTGTACATAGGGTAGTATTATAGTAGTTATATTCTTGTACATAGGGGACAGTATTATAGTAGTTATATTCTTGTACATAGGGGGCAGTATTATAGTAGTTATATTCTTGTACATAGGAGTAGTATTATAGTAGTTATATTCTTGTACATAGGAGCAGTATTATAGTAGTTATATTCTTGTACATAGGGGGCAGTATTATAGTAGTTATATTCTTGTACATAGGAGGCAGTATTATAGTAGTTATATTCTTGTACATAGGAGCAGTATTATAGTAGTTATAATCTTGTACATAGGAGCAGTATTATAGTAGTTATATTCTTGTACATAGGAGCAGTATTATAGTAGTTATATTCTTGTACATAGGAGCAGTATTATAGCAGTTATATTCTTGTACATAGGAGGTAGTATTATAGCAGTTATATTCTTGTACATAGGGGCAGTATTATAGTAGTTATATTCTTGTACATAGGGAGCAGTATTATAGTAGTTATATTCTTGTACATAGGAGTAGTATTATAGTAGTTATATTCTTGTACATAGGGTAGTATTATAGTAGTTATATTCTTGTACATAGGGGACAGTATTATAGTAGTTATATTCTTGTACATAGGGGGCAGTATTATAGTAGTTATATTCTTGTACATAGGAGTAGTATTATAGTAGTTATATTCTTGTACATAGGAGCAGTATTATAGTAGTTATATTCTTGTACATAGGGGGCAGTATTATAGTAGTTATATTCTTGTACATAGGAGGCAGTATTATAGTAGTTATATTCTTGTACATAGGAGCAGTATTATAGTAGTTATAATCTTGTACATAGGAGCAGTATTATAGTAGTTATATTCTTGTACATAGGAGCAGTATTATAGTAGTTATATTCTTGTACATAGGAGCAGTATTATAGCAGTTATATTCTTGTACATAGGAGGTAGTATTATAGCAGTTATATTCTTGTACATAGGGGCAGTATTATAGTAGTTATATTCTTGTACATAGGGAGCAGTATTATAGTAGTTATATTCTTGTACATAGGAGTAGTATTATAGTAGTTATATTCTTGTACATAGGAGGTAGTAGTATAGTAGTTATATTCTTGTACATAGGAGGTAGTATTATAGTAGTTATATTCTTGTACATAGGAGCAGTATTATAGTAGTTATATTCTTGTACATAGGAGCAATATTATAGTAGTTATATTCTTGTACATAGGAGTAGTATTATAGTAGTTATATTCTTGTACATAGGAGGGAGTATTATAGTAGTTATATTCTTGTACATAGGAGGTAGTATTATAGTAGTTATATTCTTGTGCATAGGAGCAGTATTATAGCAGTTATATTCTTGTACATAGGAGCAGTATTATAGTAGTTATATTCTTGTACATAGGAGGTTGTATTATAGTAGTTATATTCTTGTACATAGGAGCAGTATTATAGTAGTTATATTCTTGTACATAGGAGTAGTATTATAGTAGTTATATTCTTGTACATAGGAGCAGTATTATAGTAGTTATATTCTTGTACATAGGAGCAGTATTATAGTAGTTATATTCTTGTACATAGGAGACAGTATTATAGTAGTTATATTCTTGTACATAGGAGCAGTATTATAGTAGTTATATTCCTGTACATAGGGGGCAGTATTATAGTAGTTATATTCTTGTACATAGGAGCAGTATTATAGTAGTTATATTCTTGTACATAGGAGCAGTATTATAGTAGTTATATTCTTGTACATAGGAGGTAGTATTATAGTAGTTATATTCTTGTACATAGGAGCAGTATTATAGTAGTTATATTCTTGTACATAGGAGTAGTATTATAGTAGTTATATTCTTGTACATAGGGGTAGTATTATAGTAGTTATATTCTTGTACATAGGGGCAGTATTATAGTAGTTATATTCTTGTACATAGGGGGCAGTATTATAGTAGTTATATTCTTGTACATAGGAGCAGTATTATAGTAGTTATATTCTTGTACATAGGAGGAGTATTATAGTAGTTATATTCTTGTACATAGGGGGCAGTATTATAGTAGTTATATTCTTGTACATAGGAGGCAGTATTATAGTAGTTATATTCTTGTACATAGGAGCAGTATTATAGTAGTTATAATCTTGTACATAGGAGCAGTATTATAGTAGTTATATTCTTGTACATAGGAGCAGTATTATAGTAGTTATATTCTTGTACATAGGAGCAGTATTATAGCAGTTATATTCTTGTACATAGGAGGTAGTATTATAGCAGTTATATTCTTGTACATAGGGGCAGTATTATAGTAGTTATATTCTTGTACATAGGGAGCAGTATTATAGTAGTTATATTCTTGTACATAGGAGTAGTATTATAGTAGTTATATTCTTGTACATAGGGTAGTATTATAGTAGTTATATTCTTGTACATAGGGGACAGTATTATAGTAGTTATATTCTTGTACATAGGGGGGAGTATTATAGTAGTTATATTCTTGTACATAGGAGTAGTATTATAGTAGTTATATTCTTGTACATAGGAGCAGTATTATAGTAGTTATATTCTTGTACATAGGGGGCAGTATTATAGTAGTTATATTCTTGTACATAGGAGGCAGTATTATAGTAGTTATATTCTTGTACATAGGAGCAGTATTATAGTAGTTATATTCTTGTACATAGGAGCAGTATTATAGTAGTTATATTCTTGTACATAGGAGCAGTATTATAGTAGTTATATTCTTGTACATAGGAGCAGTATTATAGCAGTTATATTCTTGTACATAGGAGGTAGTATTATAGCAGTTATATTCTTGTACATAGGGGCAGTATTATAGTAGTTATATTCTTGTACATAGGGAGCAGTATTATAGTAGTTATATTCTTGTACATAGGAGTAGTATTATAGTAGTTATATTCTTGTACATAGGAGGTAGTAGTATAGCAGTTATATTCTTGTACATAGGAGGTAGTATTATAGTAGTTATATTCTTGTACATAGGAGTAGTATTATAGTAGTTATATTCTTGTACATAGGAGCAATATTATAGTAGTTATATTCTTGTACATAGGAACAGTATTATAGTAGTTATATTCTTGTACATAGGGGCAGTATTATAGTAGTTATATTCTTGTACATAGGAGCAGTATTATAGTAGTTATATTCTTGTACATAGGGGCAGTATTATAGTAGTTATATTCTTGTACATAGGAGGGAGTATTATAGTAGTTATATTCTTGTACATAGGAGCAGTATTATAGTAGTTATATTCTTGTACATAGGAGTAGTATTATAGTAGTTATATTCTTGTACATAGGAGTAGTATTATAGTAGTTATATTCTTGTACATAGGAGGTAGTATTATAGTAGTTATATTCTTGTACATAGGAACAGTATTATAGTAGTTATATTCTTGTACATAGGGGCAGTATTATAGTAGTTATATTCTTGTACATAGGAGGTAGTATTATAGTAGTTATATTCTTGTACATAGGAGCAGTATTATAGTAGTTATATTCTTGTACATAGGAGCAGTATTATAGTAGTTATATTCTTGTACATAGGAGCAGTATTATAGTAGTTATATTCTTGTACATAGGAGCAGTATTATAGTAGTTATATTCTTGTACATAGGAGTAGTATTATAGTAGTTATATTCTTGTACATAGGAGTAGTATTATAGTAGTTATATTCTTGTACATAGGAGCAGTATTATAGTAGTTATATTCTTGTACATAGGAGGTAGTATTATAGTAGTTATATTCTTGTACATAGGAGCAGTATTATAGTAGTTATATTCTTGTACATAGGGTAGTATTATAGTAGTTATATTCTTGTACATAGGGGACAGTATTATAGTAGTTATATTCTTGTACATAGGGGGCAGTATTATAGTAGTTATATTCTTGTACATAGGAGCAGTATTATAGTAGTTATATTCTTGTACATAGGGGGCAGTATTATAGTAGTTATATTCTTGTACATAGGTAGCAGTATTATAGTAGTTATATTCTTGTACATAGGAGTAGTATTATAGTAGTTATATTCTTGTACATAGGGTAGTATTATAGTAGTTATATTCTTGTACATAGGGGACAGTATTATAGTAGTTATATTCTTGTACATAGGGGGCAGTATTATAGTAGTTATATTCTTGTACATAGGGAGCAGTATTATAGTAGTTATATTCTTGTACATAGGGGGCAGTATTATAGTAGTTATATTCTTGTACATAGGAGGCAGTATTATAGTAGTTATATTCTTGTACATAGGAGCAGTATTATAGTAGTTATATTCTTGTACATAGGGGGTAGTATTATAGTAGTTATAATCTTGTGCATAGGAGCAGTATTATAGTAGTTATATTCTTATACATAGGAGCAGTATTATAGTAGTTATATTCTTGTACATAGGAGCAGTATTATAGCAGTTATATTCTTGTACATAGGGGCAGTATTATAGTAGTTATATTCTTGTACATAGGGAGCAGTATTATAGTAGTTATATTCTTGTACATAGGAGTAGTATTATAGTAGTTATATTCTTGTACATAGGAGGTAGTAGTATAGCAGTTATATTCTTGTACATAGGAGGTAGTATTATAGTAGTTATATTCTTGTACATAGGAGTAGTATTATAGTAGTTATATTCTTGTACATAGGAGCAATATTATAGTAGTTATATTCTTGTACATAGGAGCAGTATTATAGTAGTTATATTCTTGTACATAGGGGCAGTATTATAGTAGTTATATTCTTGTACATAGGGGCAGTATTATAGTAGTTATATTCTTGTACATAGGAGCAGTATTATAGTAGTTATATTCTTGTACATAGGGGCAGTATTATAGTAGTTATATTCTTGTACATAGGAGGTAGTATTATAGTAGTTATATTCTTGTACATAGGAGCAGTATTATAGTAGTTATATTCTTGTACATAGGAGCAGTATTATAGTAGTTATATTCTTGTACATAGGAGTAGTATTATAGTAGTTATATTCTTGTACATAGGAGTAGTATTATAGTAGTTATATTCTTGTACATAGGAGCAGTATTATAGTAGTTATATTCTTGTACATAGGAGGTAGTATTATAGTAGTTATATTCTTGTACATAGGAGCAGTATTATAGTAGTTATATTCTTGTACATAGGAGTAGTATTATAGTAGTTATATTCTTGTACATAGGTAGCAGTGGTTATATTCTTGTCATAGGAGTAGTATTATAGTAGTTATATTCTTGTACATAGGAGCAGTATTATAGCAGTTATATTCTTGTACATAGGGGGCTGTATTACTGTTTTTATATTTTGGGATATAGATGTCACTATTATTATGTTATGTCCATCTTTATAGGTACAGAAAACAGCTTTGAAACTATTGACCTGAAATATGAGAACATTACAAACCCGTGGAGTCCTGGTCACTTTATTGTTCAGTCCCGTATGGACCGTGTCCCAAGAAGCACTGAGCGTCAGGCTGCTTTCAGATTTGGATCTCACGTTCCCAGGTATCTCATGTTCCAAAACCCCAACAAGAAGAACAAGTGGGGACATCAGAAAAGCTACAGAATCCAGTATAACTCTCATGCTCACAGTGTATTACCCCGGATGTGGGCTGAGGAGAAAGGAGTCTCATGGTCCAGGTTAGTAGGATAAGGTGACAAGTGCTGAAGGAAGTTCAGACATATTGTGTTTCCTAGAAATGTATATATGTATATATGGTGTGTGTACAGTATTTCATACCTATGTGGTGTAAAGGAGAACTACACCTAATCTACATCTAATCTTGTCTTCCTAATACCTGATGTTCAACCCTCTCCAGTTCCCATTCATTGTAGGGGAAATATTTCAGTCTATATCTCTCAGAGGATTGTCTATTGATGTCTCATCACATTGCCCTCTATATATCCTGACATGCAGATACAGCCTGGCAGTGACTCGACACAGGGAATCCGAGCAGGCCAGCAGCAGTTTGTACATCCAGTGTGACCCCTGGGACCCCTCCGTCTATTTTGAGAATTTCATACATAACAATGAAGACATTGAGAACAAAGTAAGTAGAGTGATCATATCTTGAGTCTTGTCTCCATCTCCCTCCAGGTCGTCCTCATCCTTACTTGGTTCTTCTTTTAATGTCTGTTAAAAGTTGGGGTCACTGATGTTCCCTTTGGTTCATCCTTTAGGATCTTGTGGCCTGGGTCACAGTCGGCTTCCTCCACATCCCCCACTCTGAGGACATCCCAAATACATCCACACCAGGCAATGCAGTGGGATTCTTTCTTCGACCTTTCAACTTTTTTGATGAGGACCCCTCCGTGGCCACCAGGAACTCAGTCATTGTGAGACCCACAGACAAAAGCTTCACCAAAGTGAACATCCAGCGTTGGACTCCTGAAGTGGTTGGTCAATGTGTGTCGGACAAACCCTTCCGATACAATGGAACCTACTTCTCTGACTGAATCCTGAGGATTCACATAAAACTGTCACACTGAGGACGGCGATATCTGGAAGATCATCCGGCTGACTCAAGATGATGAATGTTCCTGCATTTCCCTCTGAGCCCAGAGTCAGCAAAAACACAATTGCAAAGCATCGATATCAATCACTGTACAGCAAAAAATGGAGGAACTCCAAAAAGTCACAAGATAGCAGCAATATACGTCATATTTGATCACTCCGAGAGGATCACAGTCATGGCATTGGGGAATACTTTGTAACAACATGCAGAATGTTTTCCCCATAGACATGTCCCACTTTAGCACACCCTACAAATCAAGGCTTCCTAGTATCAGTCACCTCTGCAACGTTTGCCCAGACATCCTTAGTTCCATTCGTCTATGCTAATAACCTTCTCATGATAGCCACAGAATGCCCCTCATACCTACTGGATGCCCCCATGAGAACCACATTGCTTCTTATACATTAGTAATGTCCTCATGACAGCCACAATGCCCTTTATACCTCAATGATGCCTTTATTATAGCCACAATGCCTGTTATGCCTCAGTGATACAGCTACAAGCATGCATATACCTCAGTGCTGCCCTCATGACAACCACATTGTCCCTTATACTTCAAGGATTCCCCCACAACAGCTGTAGTTCTCCAAAAACAGCCACAATGCCCACCCCACGAGCTTAGCTCCTGTCTGTCAGTGCTGACCTTCTTACATCTGATACAGTACCTTACTTATAGACAGGTCATTGATCATGTGGCCATCCCACACGTTTCCTATAATATCCACATCCTAAGGATGTGCCCCTGCTGCCTGAGCCTACTGCCAAAACTGGCACCAACATATTAACGTCTGGCTTCAGATGCCACCAAGTTATTAATCCTTAACAATCATGTATTAAGATCTTCATAGAACTTCAGAGATAGAAATGGGGTAATTAGTAAAAGTATGGAAGATAGCGGAGAACAGCAGTGAGAACCAGGACCGGAATCACATAGAAGACCTAAGAAAGTGACCAGGAATTATATGGTTGGTTGTTTGATAAAACCACGATTGTTGTCAGGTTCAGTTTCCAGAAATGATTCCTAGAATGTTTTTAATCAATAAAATTTAGAATTATGTATTGTCTCAATAAAATATATGAGCTCACTACATAGAGATTATACAGTCACCACTAGAGGGAGCTCACTACATACAGATTATACAGTCACCACTAGGGGGAGCTCACTACATACAGATTATACAGTCACCAATAGGAGGAGCTCACTACATACAGATTATACAGTCACCACAAGATGGAGCTCACTACATACAGATTATACAGTCACCACTAGGAGGAGCTCACTACATACAGATTATACAGTCACCACTAGAGGGAGCTCACTACATACAGATTATACGGTCACCACTAGGAGGATCTCACTACATACAGATTATACAGTCACCACTAGAGGGAGCTCACTACATACAGATTATACAGTCACCACTAGAGGGAGCTCACTACATACAGATTATACAGTCACCACTAGGGGAGCTCACTACATACAGATTATACAGTCACCACTAGAGGGAGCTCACTACATACTGATTATACAGTCACCACTAGGAGGAGCTCACTACATACAGATTATACAGTCACCACTAGGGGGAGCTCACTACACACAGATTATACAGTCACCACTAGGAGGAGCTCACTACATACAGATTATACAGTCACCACTAGGGGGAGCTCACTACATACACATTATACAGTCACCACTAGGAGGAGCTCACTACATACAGATTATACAGTCACCACTAGAGGGAGCTCACTACATACAGATTATACAGTCACTACTAGGGGGAGCTCACTACATACAGATTATACAGTCACCACTAGGAGGAGCTCACTACATACAGATTATACAGTCACCACTAGGAGGAACTCACTACATACAGGTTATACAGTCACCACTAGAGGGAGCTCACTACATACAGGTTATACAGCCACCACTAGGGGGAGCTCACTACATACAGATTATACAGTCACCCCTAGAGGGAGCTCACTACATACAGATTATACAGCCTCCACTAGAGGGAGCTCACTACATACAGATTATACGGTCACCACTAGAGGGAGCTCACTACATACAGATTATACAGTCACCACTAGGGGGAGCTCACTACATACAGATTATACAGTCACCACTAGGGAGAGCTCACTACATACAGATTATACAGTCACCACTAGGGGGAGCTCATTACATACAGATTATACAGTCACCACTAGACGGAGCTCACTACATACAGATTATACGGTCACAACTAGGAGGATCTCACTACATACAGATTATACAGTCACCACTAGGGGGAGCTCACTACATACAGATTATACAGTCACCACTAGGGGGAGCTCACTACATACAGATTATACAGTCACCACTAGACGGAGCTCACTACATACAGATTATACAGTCACCACTAGGGGGAGCTCACTACATACAGATTATACAGCCACCTCTAGGGAGAGCTCACTATATACAGATTATACAGTCACCACTAGAGGGAGCTCACTACATACAGATTATACAGTCACCACTAGTGGGAGCTCACTACATATAGATTATACAGTCACCACTAGGGGGAGCTCACTACATACAGATTATACAGTCACCACTAGATGGAGCTCACTACACACAGATTATACAGTCACCACTAGGGGGAGCTCACTACATACACATTATACAGTCACCACTAGGAGGAGCTCACTATATACAGATTATACAGTCACCACTAGGAGGAGCTAACTACATACAGATTATATAGTCACCTCTAGAGGGGAGCTCACTATATACAGATTATACGGTCACCACTAAGGGAGCTCACTACATACAGATTATACGGTCACCACTAGGAGGATCTCACTACATACAGATTATACAGTCACCACTAGAGGGAGCTCACTACATATAGATTATACAGTCACCACTAGGGGGAGATCACTACATAGAGATTATACAGTCACCACTAGGGGGAGCTCATTACATACAGATTATACAGTCACCACTAGATGGAGCTCACTACATACAGATTATACAGTCACCACTAGGGGGAGCTCACTACATACAGATTATACAGGCGCCACTAAGGGAGCTCACTACATACAGATTATACAGTCAACACTAGATGGAGCTCACTATATACAGATTATACAGTCACCACTAGAGGGAGCTCACTACATACAGATTATACGGTCACCACTAGTGGGAGCTCACTACATATAGATTATACAGTCACCACTAGATGGAGCTCACTACACACAGATTATACAGTCACCACTAGGGGGAGCTCACTACATACACATTATACAGTCACCACTAGGAGGAGCTCACTATATACAGATTATACAGTCACCACTAGGAGGAGCTCACTACATACAGATTATACAGTCACCTCTAGAGGGAGCTCACTATATACAGATTATACGGTCACCACTAAGGGAGCTCACTACATACAGATTATACGGTCACCACTAGGAGGATCTCACTACATACACATTATACAGTCACCACTAGGAGGAGCTCACTACATACAGATTATACAGTCACCACTAGAGGGAGCTCACTACATATAGATTATACAGTCACCACTAGGGGGAGATCACTACATAGAGATTATACAGTCACCACTAGGGGGAGCTCATTACATACAGATTATACAGTCACCACTAGATGGAGCTCACTACATACAGATTATACAGGCGCCACTAAGGGAGCTCACTACATACAGATTATACAGTCAACACTAGATGGAGCTCACTACATACAGATTATACAGGCGCCACTAAGGGAGCTCACTACATACAGATTATACAGTCACCACTAGGGGGAGCTCACTACATACAGATTATACAGTCACCACTAGCGGGAGCTCACTACATACAGATTATACAGTCACCACTAGGAGGAGCTCACTATATACAGATTATACAGTCACCACTAGGAGGAGCTCACTACATACAGATTATACAGTCACCACTAAGGGAGCTCACTACATACAGATTATATGGTCACCACTAGGGGGAGCTCACTACATACAGATTATACAGTCACCACTAGGGGGAGCTCACTACATACAGATTATACAGCCACCACTAGGGAGAGCTCACTACATACAGGTTATACAGTCACCACTAGGGGGAGCTCACTACATACAGATTATACAGTCACCACTAGGGGGAGCTCACTACATACAGATTATACATCCACCACTAGGGGGAGCTCACTACATACAGATTATACAGTCACCACTAGGGGAAGCTCACTACATACAGATTATGCAGTCACCACTAGGAGGAAGCTCACTACATACAGATTATACAGTCACCACTAGGAGGAGCTCACTACATACAGATTATACAGTCACCACTAGAGGGAGCTCACTACACACAGATTATACAATCACCACTAGGAGGAGCTCACTACATACAGATTATACAGTCACCACTAAGAGGAGCTCACTACATACAGATTATACAGTTACCACTAGGAGGAGCTCACTACATACAGATTATACAGTCACCACTAGGAGGAGCTCACTACATACAGATTATACAGTTACCACTAGGAGGAGCTCACTACATACAGATTATACAGTCACCACTAGGAGGAGCTCACTACATACAGATTATACAGTCACCACTAGGAGGAGCTCACTACATACAGATTATACAGTCACCACTAGAGGGAGCTCAGTACATACAGTTTATACAGTCACCACTAAGGGAGCTCACTACATACAGATTATACAGTCACCACTAGGGGGAGCTCACTACATACAGATTATACAGTCACCACTAGAGGGAGCTCACTACATACAGATTATACAGTCACCACTAGAGGGAGCTCACTACATACAGATTATACAGTCACCACTAGGAGGAGCTCACTACATACAGATTATACAGTCACCACTAGGGAGAGCTCACTACATACAGATTATACAGTCACCACTAGAGGGAGCTCACTACATACAGATTATACAGTCACCACTAGAGGGAGCTCACTACATACAGATTATACAGTCACCAGTAGAGGGAGCTCACTACATACAGATTATACAGTCACCACTAGGAGGAGCTCACTACATACAGATTATACAGTCACCACTAGAGGGAGCTCACTACATACAGATTATACAGTCACCACTAGGAGGAGCTCACTATATACAGATTATACAGTCACCACTAGGAGGAGCTCACTGCAAGGGAAACAAAAAGACAGAAGACTCCATTGGGTAGATATCCTAATATATCATGCAATAAATTTGTGGGATGGGTAAGCAGTGTAGTGTGTTGGTCTTGATCTCAGCTAGTGCTGCCCCCAATGACTGGTGGTGGTACTGCCGTCTTTCAAATGTGGAGATAAGGGTAAAAGATGTGAAGCTGTGAATTGCTGCTGAAGAAAGTTTAAATAGATGTAGGGTTTGCCTCTTTTTTCTATTAGAAGGGTCTCCCAATAATAAACTAATACCATTGTCAGAATCATCTGTTATCAGCAGTGCTTTAAGGAGAAGTCCAGCAGCAAGTGTTTTATTCCCCTGCAGCTCCACCACAGGTGAAATGAAGTATTACACAGTGTTACTGAAATCACTGGACTGTCCATGTAATGCACTAATGTGCCGGGTCCTACAGACAGAGATTCTCTGCCTGATCGTTGAGGGTCCGAGATGGCAGACTCCTCCTTAACCAACTGATCTAGATTTCAGAGATGCTCGGATGACAATTTTAACCCATCATGTGACTTGTCCAGTTTATCAGAATGTGTTGCTGGTGCAGTTTTGCTTTAAGAAGAGGTAAAGTAGGTAGGTGGGCACGCTGCCAGGTCATATTTGGTGACACCTCTGAACTTGGATTTCCAAATTTAGAGCCACAGCCAGGTAAACAGAGACGAGGATCAGATTTTACTAACACAGTGGCCGGGAAAGGGTAGCAGCCCCCACCCCAATCATCATGGCCAAGAAAGAGTTAATGAGGCTGAGGTCTCCTCACAAAGATCGTGTATTAAATCATACCTTGTACTCAGGTCACATCCAGAGCTGCATTCACAAGTCTGCGGCAATCTGTTGTAACTGTGCTGACTTACCCCCACTGCTCTCTGCGCTGCACTCCTAGCAGGCCTACATGACAGTGTGTGCAAAAACACTGCAAACAGCCTTGATTAAAGATCTCCCATTTTGGATCTATTGCCGCTGTGCAGAAATATATTGCATGTCTCCGTGGTAACAGACTACAAACAAACCCAGTGTAGTCTGATTCTGCAGTCAGGTGTTACTCTTCTCTTCCTGCCCCTTTTCTAGATATCCTACAGAAAGTGGAAGAGGAAACTATTCATTTTTAATTGTTTTTATTTTGAATTGCTTGGTTGCAAAAGTGTACACACCCTTTAAGGGTTTTGGTCTGACTGGGTCGATGACCTCCAGGATTGTACTGAATGGTTTTTGCTGGTGCAAATGTTTTGGGGGGCTCCACGGGGCCGCATCTCTGAGAGTAGGACATCTGTAGGTGGTTACAACACTCCACAGCCAGTGACTATACCGGGGGTAAATAATTGTAGTGGATCAATTGTCAGATTTTGTCACTTTTTAGATAGGAATCTCATCTTAATAGTCATAATAGTATCACTATTCTACTGGAGACCTACATGTTTTCTTTAATTGTTCCAATGTTATGAGTAAACCCTTGACCACCAGGGACATTATTGACTTGACCACCAGGGACATTATACACTTTACCTCTGTAGACCACCAGAGATGTAATCGTAAATCCTTTTTCATGGCCTAGACCACCAGGGATGTAACAATAAACCCTTTTTCCTGTGCTAAACCACCAGGGATGTACCCGTAAACCCTTTTCCATGGCCTAGACCAGAGGTTCCCAAACTTTTTTTTTCTCGTAGACCACTTTCAAAATTTGACTGGTTTCGGTGGACCCCCTGCTGCTACATTTCTACCATATTCCCAAAACTCGTCAAAAAATGTGAAGACTAGATCTAACGTAGACCCCCGTTGAGTCTCCCGTGGACCCCTGGGGGTCCACCTGGACCACTTTGGGAATCACTGGCCTAGACCAACAGGGATGTAACCATAAAACTTTTTCCCTGCCCTAAACCACCAGGGATGTAACCGTAAACCCTTTTACCTGCCCTAAACGACCAGGGATGTAACCGTAAACCCTTTTCCATGGCCTAGACCACCAGGGATGTAACCATAATGCTGTTTCACTGCCCTAGACCAGGTTTATCACGTATAGTTTATTATACTTCTTGACTAGGATCTTGTGCTCTGGGTCTCAGTCGGCTTCCTCCACATCTCTCGTCCTGAGGACATCCCAAATACATCTATTGTTGGAAAAGTAGTGGGATTCTTCTTTTGCCTTTCAACTTCTTTGATGAGGACCCCTCCGTGGCCACCAGGAGCTCAGTTATTGTGACACCCACCATCGAAAGCTTCACCAAAGTGAACATCCAGTATCAGACTCGTGAAGTGACTGGTCAATGTGTGTTGGACAAATCTTTCTGGTACAACAGACAACCCACATGGACTAAACAGATAACATGCTGAGGTACTGGGTGTCACATGGTAACTATTCATGTAATGGTATTTTACATTAAAGCCATTAAAAAAAAACAAAAAAAAATGTAATACCATGTTTGGCCACGTGGTGCGCTGTTCAGGAAGAGCACAGAGCTAATTGAGGCAAATCCAGTAAAATACACCACCTAGTGGTAAAAATGTGTAGTACTTCTGGATCTGCAAAAAATAACACTTACCTTTAAGGGGTCATAAACTTATGAACCTCCAGGACTATATATCCTATTAGGGTATATGGGCATCATAGTGGGGGCCCGGCACATCTTCTAGTAGCTGAGACTTAGTATAAGTGCCTTCTCCAGGACTACCTGTTAAGGAGGTGGACAGCCGGTGTCATCCATGAATCTGATCAGCTGTCACTTGACAGGCAGTTATGTTATAGAGGCGGGGCTTTGTGGGAGGCGGGATTATATTAGTGTTGATAAAAATGGGTTCACCAGAGGATACCCCTGACACTCAGGCCCCTAACCTTGGGGCCCCACAGAAAGTCCACCTCTGCCTTTAACCATGACATCATCACTCATGTCACACATGTCACACGTCTGCACATTCGGCACTCGCACGCCGACCACACAAGACAATGATCAGCAGACCGGCTCCTCGTATCCTAATATTTGGTTTATTGTAATTTTCATTCATTTAAATAAGGTATTTTATCTTTTTTTTTACATATTATTCCTAGAAAACCTCTACATTCTGCATTCAGACACATGCTGAGGAAGTAGTGTGCATAGTATTGAATGTCATACGCCCCAACACCAAAACAAAAGAAGCCGCCCGCCCCCTGACGGATCGACAGGCAGAAGGAGAGAGCGCTATTTACACGTCATACCTCCTCGGATGGACCCGGGGAACACGGAAAGGGGTGTGCACGGGGTTAAATGGCTTTATAGAGAGGACACACACGGGGGAGGTTCTGGCACAAGGAGACATTTTATCTTTGGATCTAATCGATGAAGGCATCGCTACATGTGGGAGGAGCCATGGTGGTGTGATGTCATTGGTGAGTAAATTCGAGGGTCACCTGACTGTGATACTGTCTTGCTGCTATAGGGGGAAGACAATCAAGTGTTAATAATTTACGGGGTTGTCATGGGCACATAATAGCGGACATGAGGTTGCTGTGTATACCAGACCTTAAAGTGGACCTCTGGCTCAAATTACATTTAAAGGGAGTGTCACCAGACCCAGCATATCACCCAGCCCCGCAGACAGATAGGTTAGGGTCACCTGAATCAAATGGCACTTTCCCCTTATGTATTGGAGCCGCTGTTATCGAGATATCGCTGCTTTTGTCAGTATGCAAATGAGCTCTTTGCAGCACAAGGGCGCCGCCATTACTCAAGAGCTCATTTGCATATTGACGAAAACAGCGATATCTCGGCAACAGAGGTTCCGATTCACAAGGGAAAAACACATTTTGAATCAGGTGACCCCAACCTATCTATCTGCAGGGCTGGGTTGACATGCTGGGGTCTGGTCAAACACTCCCTTTAAGGTGGAACTCCAGCTTAAATCCCATTTAGGTTTATGGCCGGTCATCCATACGAACATTGGAAGACCCTTCATTGTGATGGTCAGTGGATTCCACTATGGCAAACTTCTGTGGGTCACTTTAAGGTGATGGCTAGACAACGCCATGCGTCATCTGTAGCTGCTGCGGCCATGACGGTTTCGATGTTTCAGGCTGTTGCTATGTGATATCTCTTCTGTCAGCAGGGGGCGCTCACATATAACAGTACTATTATCATGAAGAAGCAGCAAGAGCCAACGCTGGTGCCGCCATTCTGTGTGTCAGGTGACCTCTCCTCCAGGTTATGGCTGCGGTGACACTACTTACTGACTGTCCCCGTTCTGTCACTTGAAATGTGAGGAGAGAGTCAGCATGCTGCAAATCAAAGGATGGCAGGCTATGATAGCGGTGGGGCACCTCTGAGCAATGTCACCCACCTAAGTGCAATGACTAGGTGTGCACAGGAGGCAGCCATTTAGTGCTGAGTAATGTTACATCATGTCCTATACTCTAGTCACATCCAAAGCTGCATTTAGAAATCTGCTGGCCTTTTCTTAGCTTTGTCCTCACCTAGTCAAGTAACCTCGTGCCGGTTTAGTCGTGTGCTTCGCTGTACCATGGATGTATTGTTTCCAAACACTATACAGTCCCCTACAGCTACCAGAATGCAATGCAGCAGCGTGCAAAGCCTTATGGGATCTCATCTATGCTGGGTGTGTCAGCACACAAACTGCAGCTTGCAATGTTCAGGCAGACACAACCAGAGCAGCTGCAATGTAGTGAACGCTGAATATTGCATTGCTGAAGATGTAGCCCATTTATTACTGTACAGTGCCTGACGTACACTACATGCAGAGAATACTGTGTACTGTGGACACTGCACCAGCAGAGGGCAGCAGTGAGATAGCAGCCTGAGAGCTAACAGGAATCCAGAAGAATTTTACACGCAGCTTTGGATGTGAATGGAGTAGAAATACAATACAAATACAGTAAGTGATGTCCAGAAGGTAGCCAGCGGAGTACGATAGGACTGAATGCATTATAAAATGGCCATGTGACCCGGCACGGGGGTCGGTCGGAATCTGTAATATTCAGAACATGTACTAAATGCCTCAGTAGAGCAAAAATTGTGCAAAAAAACTAAAACTAAAACCTAATATCATATCAGACATACAGCAGGCAGGACGTATTCTGACGCCTCTAAAACCAAACGAACGAGTCCTAGGGAAGGGGAAGAGGACGCTACGCGGCGACCGCGCCGCTGAGAAGATGCACAATCATGAGCTTTGTGTTTTCAGGCACGATTAACCCCCAAGTGTTTGGAAACTTGGTGCAACTAAGATGAGCAGCCTCAGAAGTCGTATGTACAGTCACAAATAAATAACGCCACGCTCCTCAGTGAGTTCCACAATCGTATCGCCCTCCGCACCGCGGTGCCCTCATTCCTGGAAATAAGCAGTGATGGATACGGCCTCGTTCACACTGTATATCCCATAGGAAAATACTGGAGTGGATTCACGACTGATAGGTAAAAAAAACGCATCAATCATGGCGTCCAATGCGAGGATTCGTATCTACAGGGTGGTGTGACCGAGCGGATTGTGAGACTGAACGCAGTGGAGTGGACTGTCGTGTAAACATCCTGACAACGCTACACAGAGAACGTGAATGTAAAGCTGGGAGCCGCCATGGCCGCAGGCCGAGACCCCACCACGCCGGAGAGTACGGGCTGTGCCCTGTGGGTGCTGCGGCTTTGGGGCTCCCGGTTCTTGCAGCCATCATGGCACATAGTAACACGTAGAGACGGCGGTATTCATCACATTGCGCTCCTACGCCATGGGGTGTGCACAGGGGCCACAGCAGGAACTGAGACGGCCAGCCTGACCTGTACATGGCGGACATAGTGGAGAATTAACCCTCAGGTGACTCCAGCTCAGTCCTAAACAGGTCAGCGCAGGAGGAGCAGACTGCAGTGAAGGAGTCGGGATATTGGGATCAGGGGCTGCTCTGTCGCTTCTAACTACCCCTCTGTCTAGTAAGCTTGCTGACTGTTTCCAAAATAGGGAACTTAGTAACAGAAATGATATATATATTATATCTCCCGTAATCTACCACATGTCGCTGACGGATCCATGACCTCTGTCCTCTCTGTATACGGTGGAAACATTTTTCACTGTATATTGGATTTGAGTCTTCTCTTCATTCACATCCAGAGCTGAACTCACAAGGGAAAATCACCAGGATCTTAAATGCAGCTCTGGATGTGATTGGAGTATAAAACATAACTAAAGTGTACAGTATATTGTAATGTATGCGGTAAACTTATAGGGGTTGTCTCAAGATTAAAACCTATGACCGATTATACGGTATGTGACCTATTGCGACCCCCACTCGTAAAAACGGGGTTAGGACATGCACAGTCCGCTCCTGTCAAACTCTGTGGCACTGCTGGATAAAGCTACAACCAGCCCAGGTCTATCTCCCCCAGCCCCATAGAGTGTGCATGCATTGCAATGGAGGCCTTGGACCTGTTGTTGGGATTGGTGGGGGTCCCAATGGTCAGACTCCCGCCGATCAGACGCTTAACACCTATCCTATGGAGTGGATTGCCCTGTAACCTAATGCACGGCCTCCTGTGCTCGGTCCTATTACGAGGGGTGGTCTACCATGGGGTGCAGACATCTGGAGCACATCAAGAGCTGTTAGTCCCGATGTGTACGGTGGAGACCCACCATGGATATAAGGTCACACATTATAGAAACCATCCGGTAAGATGGAGCAGAGGTGGCGACCCTATAACAGACAGTCAGATCTGGAGACGGGGGATCTCGGGGAGGAGAAACGACAGAGCAGCATCTTTCTAAGCTCAGGAAATGGGCAGCGAGATTTGGGCTACACCTGAGAAGCTCCTCAAGAACTTTGTGCTTTTTCTAGAAGGTGATGAGTTTGGCTAGGAGACACAGCGGTGGAGGCCGAGCACAAACATGAGCAATAAGACCCCAGTCACGGACTACAGTAAGAGTCCCGAGCTCCTGGCCTGTGGAGCGACACCCGGCCAGGAGGTTAATGGAGATAGAACAGAAGACATGACAATCGGTGACTTGACCCAACTCTAGGAGACGTGCGGACTACATAGGTGAATGGGACGCTATAACTGTGAACAGGAAGACACATCTCATCTACAAGGAACCCCACTTCCTCAAGGGAACCCCCAAAGGCAGGTCTGGAATAAGAGCTGACAGACCACCCTCCCATCCAAGCCAACCTGGAATCGATCAGGATCCAGAGAGCCGAAACGTTTCGTCATTCCAGGGCTGATGGAGAACTTCCAAGCTGTGGGCCACGGGAGTGTTTGCAAGTATTTGCCCCCCCAGTGACAGGTCCGGTCCTCTCGATGATATATTCACTCTTTACCTGCTGTCCTAGCAGTGTCACCTCAGATAAGAGAGTGATGGGAGAAGATGGACAGAAATTAGAACTATGGGTGGTCCGAGGCCGTCCACGGTGGTCGCATCTTCATACGGCTCCCCGCGGCTGGTGCTCGAGACGCTGATATCACAGAAACGTCTTTACTCTATTACGATGCAGAATTTCCACGTATGGTTCCGGCCTCCCTCAGTAGGGGAGGATTCTGCGCTGTGTTTTCATCACCCGCTGCGCCCCTCCACTTGTAGGACGCCACGACGGGTATCTGTGCTACGAAATTTTCCTGGCGTGACTCCATATGGCCTTTTTTGAAATTTTTTTTTTTTTTTTAACGTTGCCAGGGTTTGGCTTGTGCCCATAGTCTGACAGATATTTCCCCAAAGTACCTGCCCCTAACTGCCCGGGTCAGAGGAATGTCTCTGTGGGGTTCTCAAGTCCAGGGGGTCCTCCAAGTTCCCGGGGAGTGAGAGCCGTCGTGGGCTGTACGTGGGCTCCGTGTGGAGAGTCTGCGGGGCCAGAGGCATTTCACATAACTTATAGTTCATTCCCTCCATGTCCTGGTATTCAAAAACCTGCAGGAGGAGGACAAACCATTGTTATCAGAGTGCAATAGTCTGCAGGATATACCATCATGTATCTGTCAGGAGGTAGAGAGGACAGAGCGACGAGAGGTCAGTGGTGTAATAGTCTGCAGGATACATCATGTATCTGTCAGGAGGTAGAGAGCACAGAGCGATGAGAGGCTAGTGGTGTAATAGTCTGCAGTATACATCATGTATCTGTCAGGCGGTAGAGAGGACAGAGCGACGAGAGGTCAGTGGTGTAATAGTCTGCAGGATATACCATCATGTATCTGTCAGGAGGTAGAGAGCACAGAGCGATGAGAGGCCAGTGGTGTAATAGTCTGCAGTATACATCATGTATCTGTCAGGAGGTAGAGAGGACAGAGCGATGAGAGGTCAGTGGTGTAATAGTCTGCAGGATATACCATCATGTATCTGTCAGGTGGTAGAGAGGACAGAGCGATGAGAGGTCAGTGGTGTAATAGTCTGCAGGATATACCATCATGTATCTGTCAGGAGGTAGAGAGGACAGAGCGATGAGAGGTCAGTGGTGTAATAGTCTGCAGGATATACCATCATGTATCTGTCAGGTGGTAGAGAGGACAGAGAGATGAGAGGTCAGTGGTGTAATAGTCTGCAGGATACATCATGTATCTGTCAGGAGGTAGAGAGGACAGAGCGACAAGAGGTCAGTGGTGTAATAGTCTGCAGGATATACCATTATGTATCTGTCAGGTGGTAGAGAGGACAGAGCGATGAGAGGTCAGTGGTGTAATAGTCTGCAGGATATACCATTATGTATCTGTCAGGCGGTAGAGAGGACAGAGCGACGAGAGGTCAGTGGTGTAATAGTCTGCAGGATATACCATCATGTATCTGTCAGGTGGTAGAGAGGACAGAGCGATGAGAGGTCAGTGGTGTAATAGTCTGCAGGATATACCATTATGTATCTGTCAGGCGGTAGAGAGGACAGAGCGATGAGAGGTCAGTGGTGTAATAGTCTGCAGGTATACCATCATGTATCTGTCAGGAGGTAGAGAGGACAGAGCGATGAGAGGCTAGTGGTGTAATAGTCTGCAGGATATACCATTATGTATCTGTCAGGAGGTAGAGAGGACAGAGCGATGAGAGGTCAGTGGTGTAATAGTCTGCAGGATATACCATCATGTATCTGTCAGGTGGTAGAGAGGACAGAGAGATGAGAGGTCAGTGGTGTAATAGTCTGCAGGATACATCATGTATCTGTCAGGCGGTAGAGAGGACAGAGCGATGAGAGGTCAGTGGTGTAATAGTCTGCAGGATATACCATTATGTATCTGTCAGGTGGTAGAGAGGACAGAGCGATGAGAGGTCAGTGGTGTAATAGTCTGCAGGATACCATCATGTATCTGTGAGGAGGTAGAGAGGACAGAGCGATGAGAGGTCAGTGGTGTAATAGTCTGCAGGATATACCATTATGTATCTGTCAGGTGGTAGAGAGGACAGAGCGACGAGAGGTCAGTGGTGTAATAGTCTGCAGGATATACCATTATGTATCTGTCAGGTGGTAGAGAGGACAGAGCGACGAGAGGTCAGTGGTGTAATAGTCTGCAGGATATACCATTATGTATCTGTCAGGTGGTAGAGAGGACAGAGCGACGAGAGGTCAGTGGTGTAATAGTCTGCAGGATATACCATCATGTATCTGTCAGGAGGTAGAGGGACAGAGCGACGAGAGGTCAGTGGTGTAATAGTCTGCAGGATATACCATTATGTATCTGTCAGGCGGTAGAGAGGTCAGTGGTGTAATAGCGGCAGATACATCATGTATCTGTCAGTCTGCAGTATACATCAGTGTATCTGTCTGGAGGTACATCAGGATCTGCAGGCAGTAGAGGTCAGTGGTGTAATAGTCTGCAGTATACATCATGTATCTGTCAGGCGGTAGAGAGCACAGAGCGATGAGAGGCTAGTGGTGTAATAGTCTGCAGTATACATCATGTATCTGTCAGGAGGTAGAGAGGACAGCGTAGAGGTCAGTGGTGTAATAGTCTGCAGGATATACCATCATGTATCTGTCAGGAGGTAGAGAGGACAGAGAGATGAGAGGTCAGTGGTGTAATAGTCTGCAGGATACATCATGTATCTGTCAGGAGGTAGAGAGGACAGAGCGACGAGAGGTCAGTGGTGTAATAGTCTGCAGGATATACCACTATGTATCTGTCAGGTGGTAGAGAGGACAGAGCGACGAGAGGTCAGTGGTGTAATAGTCTGCAGTATACATCATGTATCTGTCAGGCGGTAGAGAGGACAGAGCGATGAGAGGTCAGTGGTGTAATAGTCTGCAGGATATACCATCATGTATCTGTCAGGCGGTAGAGAGGACAGAGCGATGAGAGGTCAGTGGTGTAATAGTCTGCAGGATATACCATTATGTATCTGTCAGGAGGTAGAGGACAGAGCGATGAGAGGTCAGTGGTGTAATAGTCTGCAGTATACATCATGTATCTGTCAGGCAGTAGAGAGGACAGAGAGATGAGAGGTCAGTGGTGTAATAGTCTGCAGTATACATCATGTATCTGTCAGGAGGTAGAGGACAGAGCGATGAGAGGTCAGTGGTGTAATAGTCTGCAGTATACATCATGTATCTGTCAGGCAGTAGAGGTCAGTGGTGTAATAGTCTGCAGTATACATCATGTATCTGTCAGGAGGTAGAGGACAGAGCGATGAGAGGTCAGTGGTGTAATAGTCTGCAGTATACATCATGTATCTGTCAGGCAGTAGAGGTCAGTGGTGTAATAGTCTGCAGTATACATCATGTATCTGTCAGGCAGTAGAGGTCAGTGGTGTAATAGTCTGCAGGATACATCATGTATCTGTCAGGCAGTAGAGAGGACAGAGGTGAGAGGTCAGTGGTGTAATAGTCTGCAGTATACATCATGTATCTGTCAGGCAGTAGAGGTCAGTGGTGTAATAGTCTGCAGCATACATCATGTATCTGTCAGGAGGTAGAGGACAGAGCGATGAGAGGTCAGTGGTGTAATAGTCTGCAGTATACATCATGTATCTGTCAGGCAGTAGAGGTCAGTGGTGTAATAGTCTGCAGTATACATCATGTATCTGTCAGGCGGTAGAGAGGACAGAGAGATGAGAGGTCAGTGGTGTAATAGTCTGCAGTATACATCATGTATCTGTCAGGCAGTAGAGGTCAGTGATGTAATAGTCTGCAGTATACATCATGTATCTGTCAGGCAGTAGAGGTCAGTGGTGTAATAGTCTGCAGTATACATCATGTATCTGTCAGGCGGTAGAGAGGACAGAGAGTGAGAGGTCAGTGGTGTAATAGTCTGCAGTATACATCATGTATCTGTCAGGCAGTAGAGGTCAGTGATGTAATAGTCTGCAGTATACATCATGTATCTGTCAGGCAGTAGAGGTCAGTGGTGTAATAGTCTGCAGTATACATCATGTATCTGTCAGGCAGTAGAGGTCAGTGGTGTAATAGTCTGCAGTATACATCATGTATCTGTCAGGCAGTAGAGGTCAGTGGTGTAATAGTCTGCAGTATACATCATGTATCTGTCAGGCGGTAGAGAGGACAGAGAGATGAGAGGTCAGTGGTGTAATAGTCTGCAGTATACATCATGTATCTGTCAGGCAGTAGAGGTCAGTGGTGTAATAGTCTGCAGGATACATCATGTATCTGTCAGGCAGTAGAGAGGACAGAGAGTGAGAGGTCAGTGGTGTAATAGTCTGCAGGATACATCATGTATCTGTCAGGCAGTAGAGGTCAGTGGTGTAATAGTCTGCAGTATACATCATGTATCTGTCAGGCAGTAGAGGTCAGTGGTGTAATAGTCTGCAGTATACATCATGTATCTGTCAGGCAGTAGAGGTCAGTGGTGTAATAGTCTGCAGTATACATCATGTATCTGTCAGGCAGTAGAGGTCAGTGATGTAATAGTCTGCAGTATACATCATGTATCTGTCAGGCAGTAGAGGTCAGTGGTGTAATAGTCTGCAGTATACATCATGTATCTGTCAGGCAGTAGAGGTCAGTGATGTAATAGTCTGCAGTATACATCATGTATCTGTCAGGCAGTAGAGGTCAGTGATGTAATAGTCTGCAGTATACATCATGTATCTGTCAGGCAGTAGAGGTCAGTGGTGTAATAGTCTGCAGTATACATCATGTATCTGTCAGGCAGTAGAGGTCAGTGGTGTAATAGTCTGCAGTATACATCATGTATCTGTCAGGCAGTAGAGGTCAGTGGTGTAATAGTCTGCAGTATACATCATGTATCTGTCAGGCAGTAGAGGTCAGTGGTGTAATAGTCTGCAGTATACATCATGTATCTGTCAGGCAGTAGAGGTCAGTGGTGTAATAGTCTGCAGTATACATCATGTATCTGTCAGGCAGTAGAGGTCAGTGGTGTAATAGTCTGCAGTATACATCATGTATCTGTCAGGCAGTAGAGGTCAGTGGTGTAATAGTCTGCAGTATACATCATGTATCTGCTGTTGGGGTTCTTGTGGGGCCCTGGTTTACCTGAGAAGAGGACGCCGTGTTCTGCTCTCCACATGGGGGGCAGTTGGACATCTGAGGAGGAGAGGACACGGTGCTGTACGCCGGGGGGACGATGACCATCTGCTTCTGCAGTAACTGCATGATAGTGTTTATGTCGGTCACCATGCGGTGCTCCAACCTGCAGAGAAGAGCGAGAAGAACATAAGGGGGTGGTGAGGGGCAGGTGGGGCAGGCGGAGTAGGGATACAATGTGAGGGATGTGGTGAGAACTAGGGCGGAGTAATTCTATAGGGAGAAGCAGTAGAGGGCAGAGTCATATCGTGAGGGTAAAAGAATCAGAATGGAGTTATATTTTGGGAAGCAGACGTGATAGATGGTTAGGTGTATCCAGTAGAAGGAGAGTATATATTTTGGGGTGAGGAGTATACGGCAATGGTGGAGCTATATAATAGGGGTCACTCTTGGCTCCGTCACCTGTTGAGCTGCTTCTGCAGTTGATCCAGCCTGTTCCCTAATTCACATTTTTGCCGCCGGCTGAGGGAAGGCACGGGAGGGCTGAGGGTGGAGTGTGCGGGTATGGTGCATCGTGGCAGCTCCTGGTACTGACGTCCATTCCGGTCGCCCCAAAAGCTAAAGATGTTTGATACGCCGGAGAAAGCTCCTAGAGGATGAAGAAGAACAGTGTGAGCCGTGTATTCGTGTGAAGGGCGGCCGGCGACTTAGCAGAGCTCACTCCGTGTCTTACCTGATAGGTGATTGCACACGTCTCCCCCGCTGTGATCCCCCTCCGCCTCTGCCCCGCTCGCTGCTGTGAAGTTACTGCATGTAGCGCGAGTTGGTGACAGCTCGACAGTGTTGGATAAGGGTGGTGCCTGCTCGTCATCGCTGGAGGACGGACTGGACGGAGGGCTACTCTGCTGCTCACCCCAACTTTTATCCTCCGGTGCTAGATTGTTCCGGATCAAACGACTCGACCTCTGACCTTTCTTGACCTCCCCGACATTGTCAGCATCTGTGGCGGTAGATAGAAGATGTATGTTATCAACTGCTCCCACTATGCAAGGTGTATGTGGGGTACAGATGTAGCAGTGCTGAAGTTGTTATTTAACCCTAGCATCATTTTACAGGATCTTGTGCAGATTTTAGGGCACATTGTGCTTCATACTCCGGTCACACCCACAGCTGCTGACACATTGTCATGGCCAGGACATTCTCTGCAGACCTCACCTTTGTCAGTTCTTCTGCGGAATGACAGCTTGCGTCTCCTGAGCTTATTAAAACCACTGTCAGACTCGTCACTGCTTGGAGATCCCGGGATCATGTTGGTCTGAAATAAGAGACAGCGAACTGAGTGAGCGGTGGAAGAAACCCCCGACCAGAGCGAACGTCTGGAGATGGAGCATATCACATGACGTGTGGTGTACAGAAAATAAATGACAAAAAGGAGCGCCCCCTAGTGTCATGGGCCTGGGTTTATCTCTCGTTACATTATACTCCAATCCCATCCAGAGCTGCATTCACAAGGCCTCTGGAAGTAGACTATAGTTTACGAGAGCCTAAGAATTTCTGAATGCAGCCTTAGTTGCAACTGGAGTATAAGAAATGATGTGTCTCTATATCAAGACATCTGCAGAGGGTAACATATGCAACACTGCCAGAAGTGGAGATTTTGCACCC
The DNA here is from genome assembly GCA_947044405.1 of Leptodactylus fallax. Taxonomy (NCBI): domain Eukaryota; kingdom Metazoa; phylum Chordata; class Amphibia; order Anura; family Leptodactylidae; genus Leptodactylus; species Leptodactylus fallax. The sequence goes on along the minus strand of CAMRHE010000975.1, from coordinate 81,113 downwards.
CCCACACAGAGCAATTACTGTACATCATAGTCAGGTCCACCATGACCCCCCGACATGGCTTGTGATCGTCCACACTCACATCTCGCAGGTTAAAGGTGATCTCTAGGCTGGACCAGAAGTAGTCGGAGAATTCTGGATACATGTCCAGTACTTCCAGCAAGTCTTCCCGGTGAATCTTGTGAAGATCGCAGTAGGTCAAAGCTCGGACGTCTGCGTTGGACTTTCCAGGCCGAGCGTACAGATTGAGTGGCTCTCCGAATATATCGTTCTTCCCTGTGTAGGAGATGACACGATCAGAAAGTCCATTGGGGGCCTCACTACAGGAGACAGAGGTGACTCAAGGACATCTGTAAAGTACTCACCCAATATGGCAACCACTACGTCCCCACGTAAGATTTCAATGGATCCCCGGGACAGAAAGTAGAGGGCTGTGAGAACATCCCCTGCATGCACCAAAGTGTCCCCAGGAGGGGCATGGGTGGTCTTAAACTTCATGGCCAGGGCCCGCAAACAGCCCTTTGTGGCTCCTTTGAAAGGTTTGCAGTTCTGAAGAAGACTTCTGTTCAGATGAAGACAAATGTCCGCCTGGAGGCACTCGGGGAACCCCTTCAGGACCTTGGTACAGGAGATACAAAATTATCCAATGTGGGAGTACAATAGGGTAAGGAAACAGGAAGGTGAAAGTATGGTGGGTACAGAAGGGCAAAGAATGGTGGACAGAAGAACAAGAGTGATAGTGGATACAAAGGACAGAAGACAGAAGGACATGAGGGATGGCGATAACAGAGGACATGAGGGATGGAGGAAACCGAGAACAGGAGGACATGAGGGATGGAGGTAACAGAGGACATGAGGGATGGAGGTAACAGAGGACATGAGGGATGGAGGTAACAGAGGACATGAGGGATGGAGGTAACAGAGGACATGAGGGATGGAGGTAACAGAGAACATGAGGGATGGAGGTAACAGAGGACATGAGGGATGGATGTAACAGAGAACAGGAGGGGGGGGGGGGGGGGGGGAACATGAGGGGATGGGGGAACAGAGGACATGAGGAGGAGGACAGAGGACATGAGGGATGGAGGTAACAGAGGACAGGAGGACATGAGGGATGGCGATAACAGAGAACAGGAGGACATGAGGGATGGCGGTAACAGAGAACAGGAGGACATGAGGGATGGCGGTAACAGAGGACATGAGGGATGGAGGTAACAGAGGACATGAGGGATGGCGATAACAGAGGACATGAGGGATGGAGGTAACAGAGGACATGAGGGATGGAGGTAACAGAGGACATGAGGGATGGAGGTAACAGAGAAAGGAGGAGGACATGAGGGATGGAGGTAACAGTGGTGGTTGGCAGGAAATATGAAGGACACACGGACTATGAAAGCTGAACTAACTGCATTCATGTCGATGCCATTGGTATAGGACCACGCATGCTGGAAATACTCCTCCAACCGCTGCCTCAAAGGGTTAGGAATCTGATGGAAACGAATGAACTCGCGGACCCGCAGCATCTGGGTGTGGTACCGGGCAGTGCCAGAGTAAAGACGCTGGATTATGGCAGATACATTCCCAAAAATACTGGCATACATGAGTGCTATGGAGAAGAGAGGACAGGGTTAGTGATAACAAATTGTACAACCCCCGTACTGTACTGTATACATCCAGTACCACAAGTCACCTACAGATACAGTACAGCGAAACCTGTCATTAACTACACATTATATATATATATATATATATATATATATATATATATATATATGGAAAATACATCACAGGATAAAGAAGAACTGCTGTAAAGATGACACAAGAGTGAGCACTCCATACACTGAACACCGAGGGAATGCTAGACTGAGCTAGTGAGTGCAACTCACATTACATTACTTATCCTGTACTGATCCTGAGTTACATCCTGTATTATACTCCAGAGCTGCGCTCACTATTCTGCTGGTACAGTCACTGTGTACATACATTACATTACTTATCCTGTACTGATCCTGAGTTACATCCTGTATTATACTCCAGAGCTGCGTTCACTATTCTGCTGGTGCAGTCACTGTGTACATACATTACATTACTTATCCTGTACTGATCCTGAGTTACATCCTGTATTATACTCCAGAGCTGCGCTCACTATTCTGCTGGTGCAGTCACTGTGTACATACATTACATTACTTATCCTGTACTGATCCTGAGTTACATCCTGTATTATACTCCAGAGCTGCACTCACTATTCTGCTGGTGCAGTCACTGTGTACATACATTACATTACTTATCCTGTACTGATCCTGAGTTACATCCTGTATTATACTCCAGAGCTGCACTCACTATTCTGCTGGTGCAGTCACTGTGTACATACATTACATTACTTATCCTGTACTGATCCTGAGTTACATCCTGTATTATACTCCAGAGCTGCACTCACTATTCTGCTGGTACAGTCACTGTGTACATACATTACATTACTTATCCTGTACTGATCCTGAGTTACATCTTGTTTTATTCCCCAGCGCCCCCCTCTCTTTTCTCCTGGTCCACTCTCTGTGTACATACATTACATTACTTATCCTGTACTGATCCTGAGTTACATCCTGTATTATACTCCAGAGCTGCGCTCACTATTCTGCTGGTGCAGTCACTGTGTACATACATTACATTACTTATCCTGTATTATACTCCAGAGCTGCGCTCACTATTCTGCTGGTACAGTCACTGTGTACATACATTACATTACTTATCCTGTACTGATCCTGAGTTACATCCTGTATTATACTCCAGAGCTGCGCTCACTATTCTGCGGGTGTTTGTTTCGGCTGCGCTCTTTTGTGGTACAGTCACTGTGTACATACATTACATTACTTATCCTGTACTGATCCTGAGTTACATCCTGTATTATACTCCAGAGCTGCGCTCACTATTCTGCTGGTGCAGTCACTGTGTACATACATTACATTACTTATCCTGTACTGATCCTGAGTTACATCCTGTATTATACTCCAGAGCTGCGCTCACTATTCTGCTGGTGCAGTCACTGTGTACATACATTACATTACTTATCCTGTATTATACTCCAGAGCTGCGCTCACTATTCTGCTGGTGCAGTCACTGTGTACATACATTACATTACTTATCCTGTACTGATCCTGAGTTACATCCTGTATTATACTCCAGAGCTGCGCTCACTATTCTGCTGGTACAGTCACTGTGTACATACATTACATTACTTATCCTGTACTGATCCTGAGTTACATCCTGTATTATACTCCAGAGCTGCGCTCACTATTCTGCTGGTACAGTCACTGTGTACATACATTACATTACTTATCCTGTACTGATCCTGAGTTACATCCTGTATTATACTCCAGAGCTGCGCTCACTATTCTGCTGGTACAGTCACTGTGTACATACATTACATTACTTATCCTGTATTATACTCCAGAGCTGCAGCTCACTATTCTGCTGGTACAGTCACTGTGTACATTCATGACTTACCCCCCCCGTTCCCCCCCGGGGCCCCCCCCCTTCGGCGGGCCAGCCACTGGGACATTATGCTAGGTTCACACCTGCATTCGGGTGGGTCCGCTTGGGGGCTATACTAGACTATAATGTTGTCCTCTGGGTTTTTGCCCGAAAGGGGCAAAAGATGCAGAGTTTAAGCACTGGTGTGGGCCCGGCCTTACATTACTCTCCCTGTATTATACCAACAGAATAGTTATTTACTGTGCGATTGTTTATTCTGCCAAAATAAAGAATAACAGCTCTAGAGGCAGTGCCTGTACTTACACCATCTGGCCACAAGGTGGCAGCGAAGCTCATCTAATCAATTATAAACTTAAGAACATTCAATAAGCAGATTCCATTTTGGATCACGGACAGTCACTTGTGCATGTCCATAAATCTCTGCCCCCGATGCAGCTTTGGATGTGACATTTACAACTGGATATAAAAAACAAACCAACTGATGTCACTGAGACGAAGCTACAGCAAATGTCACCTGCAGGGTCCTGGGGACTTGTCATCACTACAGATGGCAGAGGATGGCAGCAAGAGCCATGTGGGAGCAGCGTGTGAGCCCGACCATGACACTAGACAGACCAGGCAGACTACTGTATGAGAGTGGCCACGGTGCCCATAATACAACGGGCTCACTACGTGTCCTGAATGTCTGTACATTTACCTGATCTCCTAGGGAGGGATGTACAGCTCAATAGGGGGAAGGGGTCACACTATAGTGTACAGAGGTCACACAACATTATGTATAGATCACACGTCAAATGCATATATTGATCAAGTGTAACATACAGCGGTGAATGAGAGGTCAAACACTACAGAGCGCAGAGCCTACAGGGTTAAATCCGAAAAATATCACATTAATCCAGAGGGGCAAATACATCACCATGTAATATACATAATATTATAGTGAGTATATAAGTAATAACCTGCACAGCACCTTATATATATATATATATATATACACGTATATATACACACAGGGGCATCTCAATAAATGAGAATATCTGTGAAGCGTTTATTTCTTTCAGTAATTCCATTAATAAAGTTCCCTCCTATATTTTCTAGATTCTTTACACTCAGAGTCTTCTATTCCAAGTGTTTTATTTCTGTAAATGTTGATTATGGATTACAGAGAATGAAAACCCAAATCTAAGAAAATGAGAATATTGTAAGTTCAGTTCAGTCTTGTAAATTCAGCGTCACCTGCCGAGGTTTCCTAAGCCTTTACAGCCCTCAGTCTGGTTCAGTAGGACACACAATCATGGAAGACGCTGAGTATGGATTGTATTACTGAATGACTGACATGAAGGAACGTTTCACAGATATTCTCATTTACTGAGATGCTCCTGTATATTGTGTATATAATGTATATGTCCTGGGGATTATGTTCATTCACATCAACATCTAAATAGTATTCTAGTAGTTATATTCTTGTACATAGGAGCAGTATTATAGTAGTTATATTCTTGTACATAGGGGGCAGTATTATAGTAGTTATATTCTTGTACATAGTAGTATTATAGCAGTTATATTCTTGTACATAGGAGGTAGTATTATAGTAGTTATATTCTTGTACATAGGGGTAGTATTATAGTAGGTATATTCTTGTACATAGTAGTATTATAGCAGTTATATTCTTGTACATAGGAGGTAGTATTATAGTAGTTATATTCTTGTACATAGGAGCAGTATTATAGTAGTTATATTCTTGTACATAGGAGGTAGTATTATAGTAGTTATATTCTTGTACATAGGGGGCAGTATTATAGTAGTTATATTCTTGTACATAGGAGTAGTATTATAGTAGTTATATTCTTGTACATAGGAGGTAGTATTATAGTAGTTATATTCTTGTACATAGGAGCAGTATTATAGTAGGTATATTCTTGTACATAGTAGTATTATAGCAGTTATATTCTTGTACATAGGAGGTAGTATTATAGTAGTTATATTCTTGTACATAGGGGTAGTATTATAGTAGTTATATTATTGTACATAGGAGCAGTATTATAGTAGTTATATTCTTGTACATAGGAGCAGTATTATAGTAGTTATATTCTTGTACATAGGAGCAGTATTATAGTAGGTATATTCTTGTACATAGTAGTAGTATTATAGTAGTTATATTCTTGTACATAGGAGTAGTATTATAGTAGTTATATTCTTGTACATAGGAGCAGTATTATAGTAGTTATATTCTTGTACATAGGAGCAGTATTATAGTAGTTATATTCTTGTACATAGGGGGCAGTATTATAGTAGTTATATTCTTGTACATAGGGGGCAGTATTATAGTAGTTATATTCTTGTACATAGGAGTAGTATTATAGTAGTTATATTCTTGTACATAGGAGGTAGTATTATAGTAGTTATATTCTTGTACATAGGAGCAGTATTATAGTAGTTATATTCTTGTACATAGGAGCAGTATTATAGTAGTTATATTCTTGTACATAGGAGTAGTATTATAGTAGTTATATTCTTGTACATAGGAGCAGTATTATAGTAGTTATATTCTTGTACATAGGAGCAGTATTATAGTAGTTATATTCTTGTACATAGGAGCAGTATTATAGTAGTTATATTCTTGTACATAGGAGCAGTATTATAGTAGTTATATTCTTGTACATAGGAGGCAGTATTATAGTAGTTATATTCTTGTACATAGGGGGCAGTATTATAGTAGTTATATTCTTGTACATAGGTGCAGTATTATAGTAGTTATATTCTTGTACATAGGAGTAGTATTATAGTAGTTATATTCTTGTACATAGGAGCAGTATTATAGTAGTTATATTCTTGTACATAGGAGGCAGTATTATAGTAGTTATATTCTTGTACATAGGAGCAGTATTATAGTAGTTATATTCTTGTACATGGGGGGCAGTATTATAGTAGTTATATTCTTGTACATAGGAGTAGTATTATAGTAGTTATATTCTTGTACATAGGAGGCAGTATTATAGTAGTTATATTCTTGTACATAGGAGTAGTATTATAGTAGTTATATTCTTGTACATAGGGGGCAGTATTATAGTAGTTATATACTTGTACTAGGAGTAGTATTATAGTAGTTATATTCTTGTACATAGGGGGCAGTATTATAGTAGTTATATTCTTGTACATAGGAGGCAGTATTATAGTAGTTATATTCTTGTACATAGGAGTAGTATTATAGTAGTTATATTCTTGTACATAGGGGGCAGTATTATAGTAGTTATATTCTTGTACATAGGAGTAGTATTATAGTAGTTATATTCTTGTACATAGGAGGTAGTATTATAGTAGTTATATTCTTGTACATAGGAGCAGTATTATAGTAGGTATATTCTTGTACATAGGGGTAGTATTATAGTAGTTATATTCTTGTACATAGGAGTAGTAGTTATAGTAGTTATATTCTTGTACATAGGAGCAGTATTATAGTAGTTATATTCTTGTACATAGGGGTAGTATTATAGTAGTTATATTCTTGTACATAGGAGGCAGTATTATAGTAGTTATATTCTGGTACATAGGAGGCAGTATTATAGTAGTTATATTCTTGTACATAGGAGCAGTATTATAGTAGTTATATTCTTGTACATGGGGGGCAGTATTATAGTAGTTATATTCTTGTACATAGGAGTAGTATTATAGTAGTTATATTCTTGTACATAGGAGGCAGTATTATAGTAGTTATATTCTTGTACATAGGAGTAGTATTATAGTAGTTATATTCTTGTACATAGGGGGCAGTATTATAGTAGTTATATACTTGTACTAGGAGTAGTATTATAGTAGTTATATTCTTGTACATAGGGGGCAGTATTATAGAAGTTATATTCTTGTACATAGGAGGCAGTATTATAGTAGTTATATTCTTGTACATAGGAGTAGTATTATAGTAGTTATATTCTTGTACATAGGGGGCAGTATTATAGTAGTTATATTCTTGTACATAGGAGTAGTATTATAGTAGTTATATTCTTGTACATAGGGGGCAGTATTATAGTAGTTATATTCTTGTACATAGGAGCAGTATTATAGTAGTTATATTCTTGTACATAGGAGGTAGTATTATAGTAGTTATATTCTTGTACATAGGGGCAGTATTATAGTAGTTATATTCTTGTACATAGGAGTATTATTATAGTAGTTATATTCTTGTACATAGGGGGCAGTATTATAGTAGTTATATTCTTGTACATAGGAGGTAGTATTATAGTAGTTATATTCTTGTACATAGGAGTATTATTATAGTAGTTATATTCTTGTACATAGCAGTAGTATTATAGTAGTTATATTCTTGTACATAGGAGTAGTATTATAGTAATTATATTCTTGTACATAGGAGCAGTATTATAGTAATTATATTCTTGTACATAGGGGGCAGTATTATAGTAGTTAGATTCTTGTACATAGGAAGTAGTATTATAGTAGTTATATTCTTGTACATAGGAGGCAGTATTATAGTAGTTATATTCTTGTACATACGGGGCAGTATTATAGTAGTTATATTCTTGTACATAGGAGCAGTATTATAGTAGTTATATTCTTGTACATAGGAGCAGTATTATAGTAGTTATATTCTTGTACATAGGAGGTAGTATTATAGTAGTTATATTCTTGTACATAGGGGGCAGTATTATAGTAGTTATATTCTTGTACATACGAGCAGTATTATAGTAGTTATATTCTTGTACATAGGAGTAGTATTATAGTAGTTATATTCTTGTACATAGGAGCAGTATTATAGTAGTTATATTCTTGTACATAGGGGGCAGTATTATAATAGTTATATTCTTGTACATAGGAGTAGTATTATAATAGTTATATTCTTGTACATAGGAGCAGCATTATAGTAGTTATATTCTTGTACATAGGGGGCAGTATTATAGTAGTTATATTCTTGTACATAGGAGCAGTATTATAGTAGTTATATTCTTGTACATAGGAGCAGTATTATAGTAGTTATATTCTTGTACATAGGAGCAGTATTATAGTAGTTATATTCTTGTACATAGGAGTAGTATTATAGTAGTTATATTCTTGTACATAGGAGCAGTATTATAGTAGTTATATTCTTGTACATAGGAGCAGTATTATAGTAGTTATATTCTTGTACATAGGAGTAGTATTATAGTAGTTATATTCTTGTACATAGGAGCAGTATTATAGTAGTTATATTCTTGTACATAGGAGCAGTATTATAGTAGTTATATTCTTGTACATAGGAGCAGTATTATAGTAGTTATATTCTTGTACATAGGAGCAGTATTATAGTAGTTATATTCTTGTACATAGGAGCAGTATTATAGTAGTTATATTCTTGTACATAGGAGCAGTATTATAGTAGTTATATTCTTGTACATAGGAGGCAGTATTATAGTAGTTATATTCTTGTACATAGGAGCAGTATTATAGTACTTATATTCTTGTACATAGGGGGCAGTATTATAGTAGTTATATTCTTGTACATAGGAGTAGTATTATAGTAGTTATATTCTTGTACAAAGGGCAGTATTATAGTAGTTATATTCTTGTACATAGGAGCAGTATTATAGTAGTTATATTCTTGTACATAGGAGTAGTATTATAGTAGTTATATTCTTGTACATAGGAGCAGTATTATAGTAGTTATATTCTTGTACATAGGAGCAGTATTATAGTAGTTATATTCTTGTACATAGGAGCAGTATTATAGTAGTTATATTCTTGTACATAGGAGCAGTATTATAGTAGTTATATTCTTGTACATAGGAGGTAGTATTATAGTAGTTATATTCTTGTACATAGGAAGTAGTATTATAGTAGTTATATTCTTGTACATAGGAGTAGTATTACAGTAGTTATATTCTTGTACATAGGAGTAGTATTATAGTAGTTATATTCTTGTACATAGGAGCAGTATTATAGTAGTTATATTCTTGTACATAGGGGGCAGTATTATAGTAGTTATATTCTTGTACATAGGAGCAGTATTATAGTAGTTATATTCTTGTACATAGGAGCAGTATTACAGTAGTTATATTCTTGTACATAGGAGCAGTATTATAGTAGTTATATTCTTGCACATAGGTGCAGTATTATAGTAGTTATATTCTTGTACATAGGGGGCAGTATTATAGTAGTTATATTCTTGTACATAGGAGCTAGTATTATAGTAGTTATATTCTTGTACATAGGAGGTAGTATTATAGTAGTTATATTCTTGTACATAGGAGCAGTATTATAGTAGTTATATTCTTGTACATAGGAGCAGTATTATAGTAGTTATATTCTTGTACATAGGAGCAGTATTATAGTAGTTATATTCTTGTACATAGGAGCAGTATTACAGTAGTTATATTCTTGTACATAGGAGTAGTATTATAGTAGTTATATTCTTGTACATAGGAGCAGTATTATAGTAGTTATATTCTTGTACATAGGAGCAGTATTATAGTAGTTATATTCTTGTACATAGGAGGCAGTATTATAGTAGTTATATTCTTGTACATAGGGGGGCAGTATTATAGTAGTTATATTCTTGTACATAGGAGCAGTATTATAGTAGTTATATTCTTGTACATAGGAGTAGTATTATAGTAGTTATATTCTTGTACATAGGAGCAGTATTATAGTAGTTATATTCTTGTACATAGGAGCAGTATTATAGTAGTTATATTCTTGTACATAGGAGCAGTATTATAGTAGTTATATTCTTGTACATGGGGGGCAGTATTATAGTAGTTATATTCTTGTACATAGGAGTAGTATTATAGTAGTTATATTCTTGTACATAGGAGGCAGTATTATAGTAGTTATATTCTTGTACATAGGAGTAGTATTATAGTAGTTATATTCTTGTACATAGGGGGCAGTATTATAGTAGTTATATACTTGTACTAGGAGTAGTATTATAGTAGTTATATTCTTGTACATAGGGGGCAGTATTATAGTAGTTATATTCTTGTACATAGGAGGCAGTATTATAGTAGTTATATTCTTGTACATAGGAGTAGTATTATAGTAGTTATATTCTTGTACATAGGGGGCAGTATTATAGTAGTTATATTCTTGTACATAGGAGTAGTATTATAGTAGTTATATTCTTGTACATAGGAGGTAGTATTATAGTAGTTATATTCTTGTACATAGGAGCAGTATTATAGTAGGTATATTCTTGTACATAGTAGTAGTATTATAGTAGTTATATTCTTGTACATAGGAGTAGTATTATAGTAGTTATATTCTTGTACATAGGAGCAGTATTATAGTAGTTATATTCTTGTACATAGGGGGTAGTATTATAGTAGTTATATTCTTGTACATAGGAGCAGTATTATAGTAGTTATATTCTGGTACATAGGAGGCAGTATTATAGTAGTTATATTCTTGTACATAGGAGCAGTATTATAGTAGTTATATTCTTGTACATGGGGGGCAGTATTATAGTAGTTATATTCTTGTACATAGGAGTAGTATTATAGTAGTTATATTCTTGTACATAGGAGGCAGTATTATAGTAGTTATATTCTTGTACATAGGAGTAGTATTATAGTAGTTATATTCTTGTACATAGGGGGCAGTATTATAGTAGTTATATACTTGTACTAGGAGTAGTATTATAGTAGTTATATTCTTGTACATAGGGGGCAGTATTATAGAAGTTATATTCTTGTACATAGGAGGCAGTATTATAGTAGTTATATTCTTGTACATAGGAGTAGTATTATAGTAGTTATATTCTTGTACATAGGGGGCAGTATTATAGTAGTTATATTCTTGTACATAGGAGTAGTATTATAGTAGTTATATTCTTGTACATAGGGGGCAGTATTATAGTAGTTATATTCTTGTACATAGGAGCAGTATTATAGTAGTTATATTCTTGTACATAGGAGGTAGTATTATAGTAGTTATATTCTTGTACATAGGGGCAGTATTATAGTAGTTATATTCTTGTACATAGGAGTATTATTATAGTAGTTATATTCTTGTACATAGGGGGCAGTATTATAGTAGTTATATTCTTGTACATAGGAGGTAGTATTATAGTAGTTATATTCTTGTACATAGGAGTATTATTATAGTAGTTATATTCTTGTACATAGCAGTAGTATTATAGTAGTTATATTCTTGTACATAGGAGTAGTATTATAGTAATTATATTCTTGTACATAGGGGCAGTATTATAGTAGTTAGATTCTTGTACATAGGGGGCAGTATTATAGTAGTTAGATTCTTGTACATAGGAGTCAGTATTATAGTAGTTATATTCTTGTACATAGGGGGCAGTATTATAGTAGTTATATTCTTGTACATAGGAGCAGTATTATAGTAGTTATATTCTTGTACATAGGAGCAGTATTATAGTAGTTATATTCTTGTACATAGGAGGAGTATTATAGTAGTTATATTCTTGTACATAGGGGGCAGTATTATAGTAGTTATATTCTTGTACATAGGAGCAGTATTATAGTAGTTATATTCTTGTACATAGGAGCAGTATTATAGTAGTTATATTCTTGTACATAGGAGCAGTATTATAGTAGTTATATTCTTGTACATAGGGGGCAGTATTATAGTAGTTATATTCTTGTACATAGGGGGCAGTATTATAATAGTTATATTCTTGTACATAGGAGCAGTATTATAGTAGTTATATTCTTGTACATAGGGGGCAGTATTATAGTAGTTATATTCTTGTACATAGGGGGCAGTATTATAGTAGTTATATTCTTGTACATAGGAGCAGTATTATAGTAGTTATATTCTTGTACATAGGAGCAGTATTATAGTAGTTATATTCTTGTACATAGGAGCAGTATTATAGTAGTTATATTCTTGTACATAGGAGCAGTATTATAGTAGTTATATTCTTGTACATAGGAGCAGTATTATAGTAGTTATATTCTTGTACATAGGAGCAGTATTATAGTAGTTATATTCTTGTACATAGGAGCAGTATTATAGTAGTTATATTCTTGTACATAGGAGCAGTATTATAGTAGTTATATTCTTGTACATAGGAGCAGTATTATAGTAGTTATATTCTTGTACATAGGAGCAGTATTATAGTAGTTATATTCTTGTACATAGGAGCAGTATTATAGTAGTTATATTCTTGTACATAGGAGCAGTATTATAGTAGTTATATTCTTGTACATAGGAGCAGTATTATAGTAGTTATATTCTTGTACATAGGAGGCAGTATTATAGTAGTTATATTCTTGTACATAGGAGTAGTATTATAGTAGTTATATTCTTGTACATAGGGGGCAGTATTATAGTAGTTATATTCTTGTACATAGGAGTAGTATTATAGTAGTTATATTCTTGTACATAGGAGTAGTATTATAGTAGTTATATTCTTGTACATAGGAGCAGTATTATAGTAGTTATATTCTTGTACATAGGAGCAGTATTATAGTAGTTATATTCTTGTACATAGGAGCAGTATTATAGTAGTTATATTCTTGTACATAGGAGCAGTATTATAGTAGTTATATTCTTGTACATAGGAGCAGTATTATAGTAGTTATATTCTTGTACATAGGAGCAGTATTATAGTAGTTATATTCTTGTACATAGGAGGTAGTATTATAGTAGTTATATTCTTGTACATAGGAAGTAGTATTATAGTAGTTATATTCTTGTACATAGGAGTAGTATTATAGTAGTTATATTCTTGTACATAGGAGTAGTATTACAGTAGTTATATTCTTGTACATAGGAGCAGTATTATAGTAGTTATATTCTTGTACATAGGGGGCAGTATTATAGTAGTTATATTCTTGTACATAGGGGGCAGTATTATAGTAGTTATATTCTTGTACATAGGAGCAGTATTATAGTAGTTATATTCTTGTACATAGGAGCAGTATTACAGTAGTTATATTCTTGTACATAGGAGCAGTATTATAGTAGTTATATTCTTGTACATAGGGGCAGTATTATAGTAGTTATATTCTTGTACATAGGAGGTAGTATTATAGTAGTTATATTCTTGTACATAGGAGGTAGTATTATAGTAGTTATATTCTTGTACATAGGAGAAGTATTATAGTAGTTATATTCTTGTACATAGGAGCAGTATTATAGTAGTTATATTCTTGTACATAGGAGCAGTATTATAGTAGTTATATTCTTGTACATAGGAGCAGTATTACAGTAGTTATATTCTTGTACATAGGAGTAGTATTATAGTAGTTATATTCTTGTACATAGGAGCAGTATTATAGTAGTTATATTCTTGTACATAGGAGCAGTATTACAGTAGTTATATTCTTGTACATAGGAGTAGTATTATAGTAGTTATATTCTTGTACATAGGAGCAGTATTATAGTAGTTATATTCTTGTACATAGGAGGTAGTATTATAGTAGTTATATTCTTGTACATAGGAGCAGTATTATAGTAGTTATATTCTTGTACATAGGAGCTAGTATTATAGTAGTTATATTCTTGTACATAGGAGCAGTATTATAGTAGTTATATTCTTGTACATAGGGGCAGTATTATAGTAGTTATATTCTTGTACATAGGAGCAGTATTATAGTAGTTATATTCTTGTACATAGGAGCAGTATTATAGTAGTTATATTTTTGTACATAGGAGGTAGTATTATAGTAGTTATATTCTTGTACATAGGAGCAGTATTATAGTAGTTATATTCTTGTACATAGGAGGCAGTATTATAGTAGTTATATTTTTGTACATAGGAGGGAGTATTATAGTAGTTATATTCTTGTACATAGGAGGTAGTATTATAGTAGTTATATTCTTGTACATAGGAGCAGTATTATAGTAGTTATATTCTTGTACATAGGAGCAGTATTATAGTAGTTATATTTTTCTACATAGGAGGAGTATTATAGTAGTTATATTCTTGTACATAGGAGCAGTATTATAGTAGTTATATTCTTGTACATAGGGGCAGTATTATAGTAGTTATATTCTTCTACATAGGAGGGAGTATTATAGTAGTTATATTCTTGTACATAGGAGTAGTATTATAGTAGTTATATTCTTGTACATAGGAGCAGTATTATAGTAGTTATATTCTTGTACATAGGAGTAGTATTATAGTAGTTATATTCTTGTACATAGGAGCAGTATTATAGTAGTTATATTCTTGTACATAGGGGCAGTATTATAGTAGTTATATTCTTGTACATAGGAGCAGTATTATAGTAGTTATATTCTTGTACATAGGGGCAGTATTATAGAAGTTATATTCTTGTACATAGGAGGTAGTATTATAGTAGTTATATTCTTGTACATAGGAGCAGTATTATAGTAGTTATATTCTTGTACATAGGAGCAGTATTATAGTAGTTATATCTAAGTATTCACGGACAGTATGATATAAGTTGTATTCTTGTACAGTACTAGACCCCTATATTATCTTCCTGTATACAATGAGGAGGATACAGTACATTCAGTATTTTACTTACATCCAATAAGCATGACACAGATGGAGAAAATCTTTTCAGAGTTGGTGTTCGGTGAGACATTCCCAAAGCCAACACTGGTCAGGCTACTGAAGGTGAAATACAGGGCAGTGACGTATTTATCATTAATGGTCGGGCCAGATTTGGAGTTGGTATTGTTGTACGGTTTCATGATTTGGGTGCCCAGTGAGTATAACCAGCCGATCGTCCTATAATCCTGATCGTAGTGCTCCATGTGTCCAATTGCGTACCAGATGCAGGCTAGCCAATGAGCGATGAGGGCGAAGGTGCACATTAAGAGAAATAGCACGGCCGCCCCATATTCGGAGTACCGATCCAACTTTCGAGCCACTCGCACCAAGCGTAAGAGTCGGGCCGTCTTCAGAAGACCAATCAGGGTGGTTGTCTGCAGACAAAACAAAATATACATAGGATAAAGAGACATGAACACAAAACCTGTGAGTAGAAGAAGATAGATTAAAGAATAAGGAGGATGGAGGGAAAAGACAGGGTTAAATCAGAAAGTTATAGGTACATCCCATATTCTTCACTTTGCAGAGATGTCTCTTATGAATCACTTTTGGAATATAATCCTGACTACCATGCTGGATAACAACTCTCATCATCACTGAGTGTCTTTGGTCATGGCCATGGCGCTGCAGACAGTATCCAGGGCATTAGCCACATAGCTGGCCTCTTGTGGAGTGATGTTTGTGCTGTGTTATATGTTCTGTGTGTTTCCAATGCAGCTCCTTCTCCCCTCTCGCAGCATCCAGTCTCAAGCACACTGCTGAATAGATACTGCAGCTGCATCCCCCTCCTCTCTGGGCTCTGTTACTATATACCATATGAACCTTGTAGCTGTATGGATACCCATATGTAAACCCATGTGCCCTGTGCCTTGTGTAGTAACCTACAGAATTCCCGTTATAGGAGACGACATTACAGGCCCATCCCTGTACACTCCTCAGCCTATCTAGTCTCTGGGTTTATTAAAGGGTATATATAATGTTGCAACTCTTTTTTGTTCCTCTGATCCTTCCGTCACATGCTACTATGTAAGTCTGGAGGTTATCAATAAGAGAGCAGACGGTGTGCACCAGCACATGATTCCTGGATCAGACCACACAAGGTGGGTTTGTAGTCTGTAACCATGGAGACACAGTATTGTATAGGAGCTGTATACACAATACGATGGAAGATTTTAAGTAAAGTAATGGCAACCTTAACACAGAAAGATAACACAGTAAAAAGAGGATCAGTAGAAAGAGGGTGATATTTCAGTAGGTAAAATAAAAACTTGAC
The DNA here is from genome assembly GCA_947044405.1 of Leptodactylus fallax. NCBI lineage: Eukaryota > Metazoa > Chordata > Amphibia > Anura > Leptodactylidae > Leptodactylus > Leptodactylus fallax. The sequence goes on along the minus strand of CAMRHE010000975.1, from coordinate 64,866 downwards.
AGATTTGACATGAAATGTTGGAACTACCCATAATAAAGTATCTATCCCGTAAGACCTCACATACAGCATGCTATAACAATATGTTTATTATGCTACTTATATAACGTTTGAATAATATTCCACTCTCATCATTCCATTTTTCATACTGAACCAGCATGCTGAATTTTCAGTGGTGACCACCAGGGGAGCTGTTCCATTGCTATATGACTCTCCTTTGTGTTACCACCATAACATGCACCCTCAGCACACACACGTCTGCACAGTATACAGTACACAGTAGGACAGCAGCTTACATTGCACCATCCCGCACAGTACTTACCTCTTTTCGGGTGTTTGGATTTTCTTTGTATCTCCTCGGCCACTTGAAAGAAAAACATTTTTTCATTCAGTTTTTTTTTGCCATTTCCATCCTGGGACACAGACCCATCTGACCCCTCTTCCACTGCTAATATGCGCCATTACTGAAAACTTGGGGTTTTACAAAATTTTAGGAATGAAACTAGGTGTAACCGAGCAACTAAAGGGAATCCCGAGCTGGGTGATACATGTAGGGCTGGATCCGAGGCCAAGGCCATATCTATGACCAGTTTTATGATGGATAAAAAAACCTCAAAGAAGAAATTGGAGTCTGGAATTAGGGTCGTCCTCAGGCCTATAGTAAGGGGGAAGGGGAGGCTCCTTAGTTGTGGTTGCCTAAAACTCAAGGGCATTTGCATGGACATGAATTTTGGTTGGAGGAAACTTCTAGATCTACATTAAGGACAAGCTTGGCAGTTATGGTGAAGAACACAGAGGACAAATATGTAGCATTGTATCCCATGATAAAGTATACCCGATTCCCTTCTTGTCAGTGACTATGATGAGACAATACGTGACCTGCCATATTGAGCGGAGCCAGTGAATTTATGGTTCGCACACACAGGTCCGGCACCTGCACAGCTAAGGAGCCGGACCGTGAAGAGATGAAGCAGGAGCAGAGCGGTGGAGAGTCAGTGCTACAGGAGGAAAGTACAAACCCAGCCAGGTCACGAGCGGCTGCAAAACATCACACTCTCAAGAAGGTGCCTGATCATTCCTTAGCGTGTGATCACAGCTGGGCATCATACAAAACACACAACCACTACTAGACGCACACACGTACACATGCAAAGCCCACCTTGTCACCTATGTCTGTTATACTATATGGCCCAAAGTATGGAGACCCCTGAACACCACGCCTACCTACCGATATATGAGTTTGATGGACATACTGCTCCAGAGTCCAGTGTCAACGCCGGCTGTGACGTCTCGGGTCCCTTCCCTTAGGCCACTGATTGGTGTCAGCAGTCACATGCGATGGGGACATCCGCCAGAAGAAAACATTGCAGCAGCAGGAACGGACCACGCGGGGAGGCCCCGGAGCACACCACACTATTCTGCACTTGGCCCTTGTGAGTTTGCATTGTCTACTGCTTTGTGGCTGAAACACCGAAACTCAATAACTAGGAGGGGGTTCACATACTTTCGCCCACATAGTGTATTTTTTAGTTGAGTGACATATGCAACTGTACTGAGCACAAGTCCTCATACAAAACCATGTCCAAGGAGGTGACAAGACACCAGCTGCCTCACTTTTCCCTGTAATAGGTGAGCACATCCCTCACCTATGATGGCAGGAGGAGACCTGAGGAGAGGTCACCTGTGAGGAGAGGCCTCCTCCAATGTCTTACTTAGTAGAAGATAACATACAAAGTAGCAGTAATGTGTACATCTCAAGGAGAAAGGGTGGAGCGTGGCGGCAGCCAGTGATAACACACCAAACAGCGAGCGGGTAGACCTTACCTCCTCGGAACCGGAGCCAAAAATCAGAAGATCAAAAGGAATGGCAGCCACCATGTCGATGAGGAACCAGCCTTTGAAGTAGTGGATGGCAATCTTGCCCGGGTGACTGACCACTTCTTCGTTGGAGTTGACATAGGTGGTGCGGAAATTGATGAGGATGTCGATAATGAACATGATGTCAACCATCAAGTCCACCACGCTGAGCGGGTTGCAGGAGTAGCTGCAGTTTTCTAGCTGATCGTCCTGGTCGTTCAGAAGGAAGGCGGCAGAGTACGGTGTGAAGATGGCGGTATAGATGACAAGCAGGAGGATTAGCCAGTCCCAGACAGCCTTAAAAGGACTATAGTGGAGGATTGTCCATTTGTGGATACGAGGAGCTTGTAGCTTGTACTCAGGAAGGACATCGGCTCCCAGTGATAGGACCTGCAGGGACAGAAGACATCATGTATTATATATCGTCTACGTATCATTCCATCTGCTGCGGGCAATGACTAAGTCAATGGTCTACCTGGAAAGGGATGACGACAATCATAGTTAAAGGCCTAATCTACCTATAAACAAGTACTGCAGTGTCAGTGGTGACATCCCAACATGGTGACATCTGCTAGCTAAAGTGAAAGACCCATCCAGGATATGAGAACTGGCTTGAAAAACATCAGGACCCCAAATATCTGACCAAGAAGAAGACACCAGAGGCCTTCTCAAGACAGTAGAGACCTGGACCATATGGAGGTCAGAATAAAAATAACATGGCTGCTATCTGTCCAAAAACAGCGCATGCAAGGGGGAGATCTGAAAAGCTCAACACCCTTCTGTCCTGTGGTAGGGCCTGAACCAACAGCAGGAGGGGGCCCTATGGTACGGCGCCCCCCAGAGGACACATTATCTGATGATATAAAGCTGGCCCTACATGTAACGTTGGTTTGGTCCATACGGTCAGTGCTTGCTCCGATACTAATTTCTAATATAGTAAATTACAGATTCTTTTCCGTTCCCCAGTGGAAGATTTTTGCTTGAACATCATCACCAATGTTTCTCGAGTCTCACGGAGGATTTGTTTCCTAATCCATTATCAGTCACAAAGTGCAGCTGTGATCCTGCGGTACCAAAAATATGGTAATCACAATGTCACGCCACTCCTGTAGTGTGAAGTTACGGGAAGTTTTACGCACAGATCTGTGAAGACTGGAAGATGTACGGCGCTCACATTCACGTCTATATATAAATATATATACACAAGGTGGGGGCTGGGGGGGCTGAAGGCTCACAGATACAAAATCATTTCCGGGAAAGCTTTGTCTGGAAAGATAAACAACAGCGCAGGGCGCGGAGCACACGATCTCCATTACATGATGGACGGCCAATTATATAGAGAATGGCAGGAGACGCACTGAAGACATGGAAATTGTGGCTGAAACTATAACTAATAGCTGGACTACGAGTATACAGGTTCTCATTGAGGAGATCCAGCGCATAGAGTCTAACCGCAATGCTCCATGGGAAAAAGTATGTAAATTAGCTGGCCACTAGAAGAAAGTAAACTGTCTCGCTAGTGACACCTATAGGTAGCTACCATGTACGTCAATGTCTCACCCATAAAGGAAATCAGACAAATCAGATACCCATCTGTACCCACGGAGGGCGACAACCTGAACAGATGTCGGACACAAGACCCTGCTCCAGTAAAGCATGTCTCTGCACATATAGAGGGGGGGGTGCGGGATCCATACAGCCAGAGGAGCACAGTCAAGTTTTCATTTTTGACTGGAGGTTACCCTTGTTGTCCAGGTGTACTCTCCTATCTGGCATCGGACATGGAGAGATGAGACTGCATTTAGGAGGGTCGGGGTGTAGAGGCAACCGTCCAACGCCAACCAAGTATCATGCATGGCTCTCATTATTTAGAATCGGACCCATTCACAATACTCCCAGCATGCAGCTGTGTCTCTCCACACGCCATGTTGGATCCAGTGGGAGGGTATGCCTGGACCAACCCTGACATCATCCAGAAGACTAGGGCAGATTGGTGAAACATCCGCTTTTACAGGTCCCTCAGGCTTTGACGCTCATCATTGCTATTTGGGGTAAATATTCGCCAAAGGTCAGACCAGAAAGAACACCTGGTGCTCGCTTCACCATCCGCTACGATTCAGACCCCCCCATTACATGGACAAGAAGAATCTGCGCACTCTTAAGATATCAATGGCTGCAGAGGAGAGACCAGCGGTAACCAGTGCTGAAATCCACGCTGATCATCTTACTGGAAAGACACAAAGGGTTAATGTGCTTCCTCTGCGCGCTATCCCTGTTGACCAATAATCTGGAAGCGCCATAAATCAGAGCGGTCCTCCTGTTCTCCCGCAGCCTGCTCGCTGCCTCCACCTTATTTACAGGTTCATTAAAGCTCTCTCACAAATATCCCCCCCCCCCATGGTAATAACCATCTCCAGCCCCATCTAACCCCCCCCATATTCCGCCTCCTCCACTACAATATGTGATAGATTTTCCTATTCCTTAACCCTCTGCTTTCTCACCCCTCTTCTATGTAAACTGCCCCTCAACCCTGTATTACCCAATTATCCTGCCATTATCTGTCCCCCCCCCCATAAATGAAAGAACCAAGTGGTGGAAATCTGCTAGAAACACCTGAATAAAGGAATCCGCACATATAATAAAATGTATCATCATTTATTACATAATTAACAAAAACATAGAAAGACAAAAAGAGATAAAAGAGGGGAATCTAAGTCTGTGCAAGTAGAAATACATCCAGTCTATATCATATGTGACTACAGATATCCAATAATATGGCGTATAACCAGTGTATACTCCAAGGAATATGCTAAGAAATGTTCAATACTGGTTAGAAAAAGTATATCCATACCTAATACATGTATATAGAGGAGCGGCAATACACATATAGGATAATACTGGAGGAGTAACAATAACCACAAGTAAGGATGCCTAGACATAAAGCCAGTCCTCTAATATATATTATATATAGACTTATAGACGTGCGTTACATCTTAGAAGGTGATCGTGTATTTGTGCTCTTTACTATACACTATAGATGTCTATATATAATAGATATTAGAGGACTGGCTTTATGTCTAGGCATCTTTATGTGTGGTTATTGTTATTCCTCCTGTATTATCCTATATGTGTATCTCCCCTCTTCTATACTGTATTCTGCCTGATCCTCCTGTATTATCCTATATGTGTATTTCCCCTCTTCTATACTGTATTCTGCCTGATCCTCCTGTATTATCCTATATGTGTATTGCTCCTCTTCTATACTGTATTCTGCCTGATCCTCCTGTATTATCCTATATGTGTATTTCCCCTCTTCTATACTGTATTCTGCCTGATCCCCCTGTATTATCCTATATGTGTATTGCTCCTCTTCTATACTGTATTCTGCCTGATCCTCCTGTATTATCCTATATGTGTATTGCCCCTCTTCTATACTGTATTCTGCCTGATCCTCCTGTATTATCCTATATGTGTATTGCCCCTCTTCTATACTGTATTCTGCCTGATCCCCCTGTATTATCCTATATGTGTATTGCTCCTCTTCTATACTGTATTCTGCCTGATCCTCCTGTATTATCCTATATGTGTATTCGCCCCTCTTCTATACTGTATTCTGCCTGATCCTCCGGTATTATCCTATATGTGTATTCCCCCTCTTCTATACTGTATTCTGCCTGATCCTCCTGTATTATCCTATATGTGTATTGCCCCTCTTCTATACTGTATTGCCTGATCCCCCTGTATTATCCTATATGTGTATTGCCCCTCTTCTATACTGTATTCTGCCTGATCCTCCTGTATTATCCTATATGTGTATTGCCCCTCTTCTATACTGTATTCTGCCTGATCCCCCTGTATTATCCTATATGTGTATTGCTCCTCTTCTATACTGTATTCTGCCTGATCCTCCTGTATTATCCTATACGTGTATTTCCCCTCTTCTATACTGTATTCTGCCTGATCCCCCTGTATTATCCTATATGTGTATTGCTCCTCTTCTATACTGTATTCTGCCTGATCCTCCTGTATTATCCTATATGTGTATTGCCCCTCTTCTATACTGTATTCTGCCTGATCCTCCTGTATTATCCTATATGTGTATTGCTCCTCTTCTATACTGTATTCTGCCTGATCCTCCTGTATTATCCTATATGTGTATTGCCCCTCTTCTATACTGTATTCTGCCTGATCCTCCTGTATTATCCTATATGTGTATTGCCCCTCTTCTATACTGTATTCTGCCTGATCCTCCTGTATTATCCTATATGTGTATTGCCCCTCTTCTATACTGTATTCTGCCTGATCCTCCTGTATTATCCTATATGTGTATTGCCCCTCTTCTATACTGTATTCTGCCTGATCCTCCTGTATTATCCTATATGTGTATTCCTCTTCTTCTGCCCCTTTCTTTGTATTCTGCCTGATCCTCCTGTATTATCCTATATGTGTATTGCCCCTTCTCTTCTATACTGTATTCTGCCTGATCCTCCTGTATTATCCTATATGTGTATTGCCCCTCTTCTATACTGTATTCTGCCTGATCCTCCTGTATTATCCTATATGTGTATTGCCCCTCTTCTATACTGTATTCTGCCTGATCCTCCTGTATTATCCTATATGTGTATTGCCCCTCTTCTATACTGTATTCTGCCTGATCCTCCTGTATTATCCTATATGTGTATTGCCCCTCTTCTATACTGTATTCTGCCTGATCCTCCTGTATTATCCTATATGTGTATTGCCCCTCTTCTATACTGTATTCTGCCTGATCCTCCTGTATTATCCTATATGTGTATTGCCCCTCTTCTATACTGTATTCTGCCTGATCCTCCTGTATTATCCTATATGTGTATTGCCCCTCTTCTATACTGTATTCTGCCTGATCCTCCTGTATTATCCTATATGTGTATTGCCCCTCTTCTATACTGTATTCTGCCTGATCCTCCTGTATTATCCTATATGTGTATTCCCCCTCTTCTATACTGTATTCTGCCTGATCCTCCTGTATTATCCTATATGTGTATTGCCCCTCTTCTATACTGTATTCTGCCTGATCCTCCTGTATTATCCTATATGTGTATTGCCCCTCTTCTATACTGTATTCTGCCTGATCCTCCTGTATTATCCTATATGTGTATTGCCCCTCTTCTATACTGTATTCTGCCTGATCCTCCTGTATTATCCTATATGTGTATTGCCCCTCTTCTATACTGTATTCTGCCTGATCCTCCTGTATTATCCTATATGTGTATTGCCCCTCCTTCTATACTGTATTCTGCCTGATCCTCCTGTATTATCCTATATGTGTATTGCTCCTCTTCTATACTGTATTCTGCCTGATCCTCCTGTATTATCCTATATGTGTATTGCCCCTCTTCTATACTGTATTCTGCCTGATCCTCCTGTATTATCCTATATGTGTATTGCCCCTCTTCTATACTGTATTCTGCCTGATCCTCCTGTATTATCCTATATGTGTATTGCCCCTCTTCTATACTGTATTCTGCCTGATCCTCCTGTATTATCCTATATGTGTATTGCCCCTCTTCTATACTGTATTCTGCCTGATCCTCCTGTATTATCCTATATGTGTATTGCCCCTCTTCTATACTGTATTCTGCCTGATCCTCCTGTATTATCCTATATGTGTATTCCCCCTCTTCTATACTGTATTCTGCCTGATCCTCCTGTATTATCCTATATGTGTATTGCCCCTCTTCTATACTGTATTCTGCCTGATCCTCCTGTATTATCCTATATGTGTATTGCCCCTCTTCTATACTGTATTCTGCCTGATCCTCCTGTATTATCCTATATGTGTATTGCCCCTCTTCTATACTGTATTCTGCCTGATCCTCCTGTATTATCCTATATGTGTATTGCCCCTCTTCTATACTGTATTCTGCCTGATCCTCCTGTATTATCCTATATGTGTATTCCCCCTCTTCTATACTGTATTCTGCCTGATCCTCCTGTATTATCCTATATGTGTATTGCCCTCTTTCTATACTGTATTCTGCCTGATCCTCCTGTATTATCCTATATGTGTATTGCCCCTCTTCTATACTGTATTCTGCCTGATCCTCCTGTATTATCCTATATGTGTATTGCCCCTCTTCTATACTGTATTCTGCCTGATCCTCCTGTATTATCCTATATGTGTATTGCCCCTCTTCTATACTGTATTCTGCCTGATCCTCCTGTATTATCCTATATGTGTATTGCCCCTCTTCTATACTGTATTCTGCCTGATCCTCCTGTATTATCCTATATGTGTATTGCCCCTCTTCTATACTGTATTCTGCCTGATCCTCCTGTATTATCCTATATGTGTATTGCTCCTCTTCTATACTGTATTCTGCCTGATCCTCCTGTATTATCCTATATGTGTATTGCCCCTCTTCTATACTGTATTCTGCCTGATCCTCCTGTATTATCCTATATGTGTATTGCTCCTCTTCTATACTGTATTCTGCCTGATCCTCCTGTATTATCCTATATGTGTATTGCCCCTCTTCTATACTGTATTCTGCCTGATCCTCCTGTATTATCCTATATGTGTATTGCCCCTCTTCTATACTGTATTCTGCCTGATCCTCCTGTATTATCCTATATGTGTATTGCCCCTCTTCTATACTGTATTCTGCCTGATCCTCCTGTATTATCCTATATGTGTATTGCCCCTCTTCTATACTGTATTCTGCCTGATCCTCCTGTATTATCCTATATGTGTATTGCCCCTCTTCTATACTGTATTCTGCCTGATCCTCCTGTATTATCCTATATGTGTATTCCCCCTCTTCTATACTGTATTCTGCCTGATCCTCCTGTATTATCCTATATGTGTATTGCCCCTCTTCTATACTGTATTCTGCCTGATCCTCCTGTATTATCCTATATGTGTATTGCTCCTCTTCTATACTGTATTCTGCCTGATCCTCCTGTATTATCCTATATGTGTATTGCCCCTCTTCTATACTGTATTCTGCCTGATCCTCCTGTATTATCCTATATGTGTATTGCCCCTCTTCTATACTGTATTCTGCCTGATCCTCCTGTATTATCCTATATGTGTATTGCTCCTCTTCTATACTGTATTCTGCCTGATCCTCCTGTATTATCCTATATGTGTATTGCCCCTCTTCTATACTGTATTCTGCCTGATCCTCCTGTATTATCCTATATGTGTATTGCCCCTCTTCTATACTGTATTCTGCCTGATCCTCCTGTATTATCCTATATGTGTATTGCCCCTCTTCTATACTGTATTCTGCCTGATCCTCCTGTATTATCCTATATGTGTATTGCCCCTCTTCTATACTGTATTCTGCCTGATCCTCCTGTATTATCCTATGTGTATGTGTACTCTTCTATACTGTATTCTGCCTGATCCTCCTGTATTATCCTATATGTGTATTGCCCCTCTTCTATACTGTATTCTGCCTGATCCTCCTGTATTATCCTATATGTGTATTGCCCCTCTTCTATACTGTATTCTGCCTGATCCTCCTGTATTATCCTATATGTGTATTGCCCCTCTTCTATACTGTATTCTGCCTGATCCTCCTGTATTATCCTATATGTGTATTGCGGGGCCCCTCTTCTATACTGTATTCTGCCTGATCCTCCTGTATTATCCTATATGTGTATTGCTCTCTTCTATACTGTATTCTGCCTGATCCTCCTGTATTATCCTATATGTGTATTGCCCCTCTTCTATACTGTATTCTGCCTGATCCTCCTGTATTATCCTATATGTGTATTGCCCCTCTTCTATACTGTATTCTGCCTGATCCTCCTGTATTATCCTATATGTGTATTGCCCCTCTTCTATACTGTATTCTGCCTGATCCTCCTGTATTATCCTATATGTGTATTGCCCCTCTTCTATACTGTATTCTGCCTGATCCTCCTGTATTATCCTATATGTGTATTGCCCCTCTTCTATACTGTATTCTGCCTGATCCTCCTGTATTATCCTATATGTGTATTGCCCCTCTTCTATACTGTATTCTGCCTGATCCTCCTGTATTATCCTATATGTGTATTGCTCCTCTTCTATACTGTATTCTGCCTGATCCTCCTGTATTATCCTATATGTGTATTGCCCTCTTCTATACTGTATTCTGCCTGATCCTCCTGTATTATCCTATATGTGTATTGCCCCTCTTCTATACTGTATTCTGCCTGATCCTCCTGTATTATCCTATATGTGTATTGCCCCTCTTCTATACTGTATTCTGCCTGATCCTCCTGTATTATCCTATATGTGTATTGCCCCTCTTCTATACTGTATTCTGCCTGATCCTCCTGTATTATCCTATATGTGTATTCCCCCTCTTCTATACTGTATTCTGCCTGATCCTCCTGTATTATCCTATATGTGTATTGCCCCTCTTCTATACTGTATTCTGCCTGATCCTCCTGTATTATCCTATATGTGTATTGCCCCTCTTCTATACTGTATTCTGCCTGATCCTCCTGTATTATCCTATATGTGTATTCCCCCTCTTCTATACTGTATTCTGCCTGATCCTCCTGTATTATCCTATACGTGTATTGCCCCTCTTCTATACTGTATTCTGCCTGATCCTCCTGTATTATCCTATATGTGTATTGCCCCTCTTCTATACTGTATTCTGCCTGATCCTCCTGTATTATCCTATATGTGTATTGCCCCTCTTCTATACTGTATTCTGCCTGATCCTCCTGTATTATCCTATATGTGTATTGCCCCTCTTCTATACTGTATTCTGCCTGATCCTCCTGTATTATCCTATATGTGTATTGCTCCTCTTCTATACTGTATTCTGCCTGATCCTCCTGTATTATCCTATATGTGTATTGCCCCTCTTCTATACTGTATTCTGCCTGATCCTCCTGTATTATCCTATATGTGTATTGCCCCTCTTCTATACTGTATTCTGCCTGATCCTCCTGTATTATCCTATATGTGTATTGCTCCTCTTCTATACTGTATTCTGCCTGATCCTCCTGTATTATCCTATATGTGTATTGCTCCTCTTCTATACTGTATTCTGCCTGATCCTCCTGTATTATCCTATATGTGTATTGCCCCTCTTCTATACTGTATTCTGCCTGATCCTCCTGTATTATCCTATATGTGTATTGCCCCTCTTCTATACTGTATTCTGCCTGATCCTCCTGTATTATCCTATATGTGTATTCCCCCTCTTCTATACTGTATTCTGCCTGATCCTCCTGTATTATCCTATATGTGTATTGCCCCTCTTCTATACTGTATTCTGCCTGATCCTCCTGTATTATCCTATATGTGTATTGCCCCTCTTCTATACTGTATTCTGCCTGATCCTCCTGTATTATCCTATATGTGTATTGCCCTCTTCTATACTGTATCTTTTCTGCCTGATCCTCCTGTATTATCCTATATGTGTATTGCCCCTCTTCTATACTGTATTCTGCCTGATCCTCCTGTATTATCCTATATGTGTATTGCCCCTCTTCTATACTGTATTCTGCCTGATCCTCCTGTATTATCCTATATGTGTATTGCCCCTCTTCTATACTGTATTCTGCCTGATCCTCCTGTATTATCCTATATGTGTATTGCTCCTCTTCTATACTGTATTCTGCCTGATCCTCCTGTATTATCCTATATGTGTATTGCCCTCTTCTATACTGTATTCTGCCTGATCCTCCTGTATTATCCTATATGTGTATTGCCCCTCTTCTATACTGTATTCTGCCTGATCCTCCTGTATTATCCTATATGTGTATTGCCCCTCTTCTATACTGTATTCTGCCTGATCCTCCTGTATTATCCTATATGTGTATTGCTCCTCTTCTATACTGTATTCTGCCTGATCCTCCTGTATTATCCTATATGTGTATTGCCCCTTCTTCTATACTGTATTCTGCCTGATCCTCCTGTATTATCCTATATGTGTATTGCCCCTCTTCTATACTGTATTCTGCCTGATCCTCCTGTATTATCCTATATGTGTATTGCCCCTCTTCTATACTGTATTCTGCCTGATCCTCCTGTATTATCCTATATGTGTATTGCCCCTCTTCTATACTGTATTCTGCCTGATCCTCCTGTATTATCCTATATGTGTATTGCTCCTCTTCTATACTGTATTCTGCCTGATCCTCCTGTATTATCCTATATGTGTATTGCCCCTCTTCTATACTGTATTCTGCCTGATCCTCCTGTATTATCCTATATGTGTATTGCCCCTCTTCTATACTGTATTCTGCCTGATCCTCCTGTATTATCCTATATGTGTATTGCCCCTCTTCTATACTGTATTCTGCCTGATCCTCCTGTATTATCCTATATGTGTATTGCCCCTCTTCTATACTGTATTCTGCCTGATCCTCCTGTATTATCCTATATGTGTATTGCCCCTCTTCTATACTGTATTCTGCCTGATCCTCCTGTATTATCCTATATGTGTATTGCCCCTCTTCTATACTGTATTCTGCCTGATCCTCCTGTATTATCCTATATGTGTATTGCCCCTCTTCTATACTGTATTCTGCCTGATCCTCCTGTATTATCCTATATGTGTATTGCCCCTCTTCTATACTGTATTCTGCCTGATCCTCCTGTATTATCCTATATGTGTATTCCCCCTCTTCTATACTGTATTCTGCCTGATCCTCCTGTATTATCCTATATGTGTATTGCCCCTCTTCTATACTGTATTCTGCCTGATCCTCCTGTATTATCCTATATGTGTATTCCCCCTCTTCTATACTGTATTCTGCCTGATCCTCCTGTATTATCCTATATGTGTATTGCCCCTCTTCTATACTGTATTCTGCCTGATCCTCCTGTATTATCCTATATGTGTATTGCCCCTCTTCTATACTGTATTCTGCCTGATCCTCCTGTATTATCCTATATGTGTATTGCCCCTCTTCTATACTGTATTCTGCCTGATCCTCCTGTATTATCCTATATGTGTATTGCCCCTCTTCTATACTGTATTCTGCCTGATCCTCCTGTATTATCCTATATGTGTATTCCCCCTCTTCTATACTGTATTCTGCCTGATCCTCCTGTATTATCCTATATGTGTATTGCCCCTCTTCTATACTGTATTCTGCCTGATCCTCCTGTATTATCCTATATGTGTATTGCCCCTCTTCTATACTGTATTCTGCCTGATCCTCCTGTATTATCCTATATGTGTATTGCCCCTCTTCTATACTGTATTCTGCCTGATCCTCCTGTATTATCCTATATGTGTATTGCCCCTCTTCTATACTGTATTCTGCCTGATCCTCCTGTATTATCCTATATGTGTATTGCCCCTCTTCTATACTGTATTCTGCCTGATCCTCCTGTATTATCCTATATGTGTATTGCCCCTCTTCTATACTGTATTCTGCCTGATCCTCCTGTATTATCCTATATGTGTATTGCCCCTCTTCTATACTGTATTCTGCCTGATCCTCCTGTATTATCCTATATGTGTATTGCCCCTCTTCTATACTGTATTCTGCCTGATCCTCCTGTATTATCCTATATGTGTATTGCCCCTCTTCTATACTGTATTCTGCCTGATCCTCCTGTATTATCCTATATGTGTATTGCCCCTCTTCTATACTGTATTCTGCCTGATCCTCCTGTATTATCCTATATGTGTATTCCCCCTCTTCTATACTGTATTCTGCCTGATCCTCCTGTATTATCCTATATGTGTATTGCCCCCTCTTCTATACTGTATTCTGCCTGATCCTCCTGTATTATCCTATATGTGTATTCCCCCTCTTCTATACTGTATTCTGCCTGATCCTCCTGTATTATCCTATATGTGTATTGCCCCTCTTCTATACTGTATTCTGCCTGATCCTCCTGTATTATCCTATATGTGTATTGCCCCTCTTCTATACTGTATTCTGCCTGATCCTCCTGTATTATCCTATATGTGTATTCCCCCTCTTCTATACTGTATTCTGCCTGATCCTCCTGTATTATCCTATACGTGTATTGCTCCTCTTCTGTACTGTATTCTGCCTGATCCTCCTGTATTATCCTATATGTGTATTCCCCCTCTTCTATACTGTATTCTGCCTGATCCTCCTGTATTATCCTATATGTGTATTGCCCCTCTTCTATACTGTATTCTGCCTGATCCTCCTGTATTTCCTATATGTGTATTCCCCCTCTTCTATACTGTATTCTGCCTGATCCTCCTGTATTATCCTATATGTGTATTGCCCCTCTTCTATACTGTATTCTGCCTGATCCTCCTGTATTATCCTATATGTGTATTGCCCCTCTTCTATACTGTATTCTGCCTGATCCTCCTGTATTATCCTATATGTGTATTGCTCCTCTTCTATACTGTATTCTGCCTGATCCTCCTGTATTATCCTATATGTGTATTCCCCCTCTTCTATACTGTATTCTGCCTGATCCTCCTGTATTATCCTATATGTGTATTCCCCCTCTTCTATACTGTATTCTGCCTGATCCTCCTGTATTATCCTATATGTGTATTGCCCCTCTTCTATACTGTATTCTGCCTGATCCTCCTGTATTATCCTATATGTGTATTCCCCCTCTTCTATACTGTATTCTGCCTGATCCTCCTGTATTATCCTATATGTGTATTCCCCCTCTTCTTCTGTTCTGCCTGTCCTCCTGTATTATCCTATATGTGTATTGCCCCTCTTCTATACTGTATTCTGCCTGATCCTCCTGTATTATCCTATATGTGTATTGCCCCTCTTCTATACTGTATTCTGCCTGATCCTCCTGTATTATCCTATATGTGTATTGCCCCTCTTCTATACTGTATTCTGCCTGATCCTCCTGTATTATCCTATATGTGTATTGCCCCTCTTCTATACTGTATTCTGCCTGATCCTCCTGTATTATCCTATATGTGTATTGCCCCTCTTCTCTATTATCTGCCGCACATCCAGTGTATTACACAGCTTAGGTTATATTTGTAGAGGACAATGACTCCTGAATAGTAGCAGCCCCTTCCCTATAGTTCTCAGTGTGAATGGGAGTGATTGTCCTGCGTGTTACAATGTTATCTTCTGGCGCACTCACAGGACACCTCATCTATTTCTGGAGGCGCAGCGCCCGCTCCTCACTAAATCCGCTGTTTGTGTCCTGCTCATTGTTCACGGGAATGTTTTACAGTAAGAGCAGAAATCTGCACAGCTGGCATAATCCTGCACACCCGGGGGGCGAGCGAACACAGCGCTCGTATTCATACCAGCAGAGCCTGCCACAGCAAAGCCACAATGTGCCAACTGCTGGAACAGAAGACACAGCAATGCTGCACTTATCCCCCCTGCTGCTGTGCTCCATATACTAAACCCCGCCATACCGCTCCATATACTAAACCCCGCCATACCGCTCCATATACTAAACCCCCGCCATACTGCCCATACCGCTCCATATATACTAAACCCCCGCCATACTGCTCCATATACTAAACCCCGCCATACTGCTCCATATACTAAACCCCGCCATACCGCTCCATATACTAAACCCCGCCATACCGCTCCATATACTAAACCCCCACCATACTGCTCCATATACTAAACCCCTCCCATACTGCTCCATATACTAAACCCCCTCCATACTGCTCCATATACTAAACCCCCTCCATACTGCTCCAGACACTAAACCCCCGCCATACTGCTCCATATACTAAACCCCCGCCATACTGCTCCATATACTAAACCCCCTCCATACTGCTCCATATACTAAACCCCCGCCATACTGCTCCATATACTAAACCCCCGCCATACTGCTCCATATACTAAACCCCCGCCATACTGCTCCATATACTAAACCTCTGCCATACTGCTCCATATACTAAACCCCCTCCATACTTCTCCATATACTAAACCCCGCCATACTGCTCCATATACTAAACCTCTGCCATACTGCTCCATATACTAAACCCCCTCCATACTGCTCCAGACACTAAACCCCCGCCATACTGCTCCATATACTAAACCCCCGCCATACTGCTCCATATACTAAACCCCCGCCATACTGCTCCATATACTAAACCCCCTCCATACTGCTCCATATACTAAACCCCCGCCATACTGCTCCATATACTAAACCCCCTCCATACTGCTCCATATACTAAACCCCCTCCATACTGCTCCAGACACTAAACCCCCTCCATACTGCTCCATATACTAAACCCCCTCCATACTGCTCCATATACTAAACCCCCGCCATACTGCTCCATATACTAACCCCCTCCATACTGCTCCAGACACTAAACCCCTGCCATACTGCTCCAGACACTAAACCCCCGCCATACTGCTCCATATACTAAACCCCCGCCATACTGCTCCATATACTAAACCCCCGCCATACTGCTCCATATACTAACCCCCTGCCATACTGCTCCATATACTAACCCCCTCCATACTGCTCCATATACTAAACCCCCTCCATACTGCTCCATATACTAACCCCCTCCATACTGCTCCATATACTAAACCCCCGCCATACTGCTCCATATACTAACCCCCCTGCCATACTGCTCCATATACTAAACCCCCTCCATACTGCTCCATATACTAAACCCCCTCCATACTGCTCCATATACTAAACCCCCGCCATACTGCTCCATATACTAACCCCCTGCCATACTGCTCCATATACTAAACCCCCTCCATACTGCTCCATATACTAAACCCCCGCCATACTGCTCCATATACTAAACCCCCACCATACTGCTCCAGACACTAAACCCCCGCCATACTGCTCCATATACTAAACCCCCTCCATACTGCTCCATATACTAAACCCCAGCCATACTGCTCCATATACTAAACCCCCCTCTATACTGCTCCATATACTAAACCCCCCCCATACTGCTCCATATACTAAACCCCAGCCATACTGCTCCATATACTAAACCCCCTCTATACTGCTCCATGTACTAAACCCCCTCTATACTGCTCCAGACACTAAGCCCCCGCCATACTGCTCCAGACACTAAACCCCCTCCATACTGCTCCATATACTAAACCCCCTCCATACTGCTCCAGACACTAAACCCCCGCCATACTGCTCCAGACACTAAACCCCCGCCATACTGCTCCATATACTAAACCCCCGCCATACTGCTCCATATACTAACCCCCTCCATACTGCTCCATATACTAAACCCCTGCCATACTGATCCATATACTAAACCCCCTCCATACTGCTCCATATACTAAACCCCCGCCATACTGCTCCATATACTAACCCCCTGCCATACTGCTCCAGACACTAAACCCCCGCCATACTGCTCCATATACTAAACCCCCGCCATACTGCTCCATATACTAAACCCCCGCCATACTGCTCCATATACTAACCCCCTGCCATACTGCTCCATATACTAAACCCCCTGCCATACTGCTCCATATACTAAACCCCGCCATACTGCTCCATATACTAAACCCCCGCCATACTGCTCCAGACACTAAACCCCCGCCATACTGCTCCATATACTAAACCCCCGCCATACTGCTCCATATACTAACCCCCCGCCATACTGCTCCATATACTAACCCCCTGCCATACTGCTCCATATACTAAACCCCCGCCATACTGCTCCATATACTAAACCCCCGCCATACTGCTCCATATACTAAACCCCCGCCATACTGCTCCAGACACTAAACCCCCGCCATACTGCTCCATATACTAAACCCCCTCTATACTGCTCCAGACACTAAGCCCCCCTCTGCCTGCCCATAATACCCCTTATAATACCTTGTTCCAACTTTAACATTCCTGTAAACGTTCACAAGTGTCAGATTTGTTGCAGACATTACTACAACTTCTCCCTATATGATTTTCCTCAAACATATGCCCAGGCACTACAAATCTGGTCCTGCAGCATGTGGGTGACCCGTGGGCACTAGGGACCCCACATCGGACTGCAGAGAGCACTTCTGTATGACTGCCCCTTCCCCTCTTATAATCCGGCTTATTCCAGACCCTCCTACATTACAGAATCCTCATCTGCCTTTATTAAAGTCTTGATTCCTTCCCCGGCTGCAGCGCCTGCTCACATGGAGGGGCAGATCATTAGAGACCTCCGGCTTCACAGCCAAGAAGCGATCAATCGTGTCAGCTCTGAGCTGTGAATGTGAGATCAATACTGAGCAGAGGGCTGGAGCGATGGACGGGGGGCGCTCAGGAGACCTGACAGCAGCTCCGCCACCGGGGCCACACGTCAGATCTGCAGCTGTGATCCACATGTGTCCTCACGAGGACATATAGTAAGCTACAGAGCAGCCTAAAGGGTAACTCCACCTAAAATACATGATTGCCCTATAGCTTTACTTAACTGCAGGACTTCACAACCAAACACTTCATCCAACCCACATTGCTACATACACCACACACATAATGCCCCTATTACCCTCTACCTGTCTACAACCTGCTGGGTGTAGTAGTGGCTTCCCGGTGGTATACCCCACCAGGCGCTTCATAGACATATATAGAGTTCCCCAAGCACCTCGAGTGACATTATGGATGACATATGGAGCAGGGCAGCCGTTCTGTCACCCCCCTGTGGTCATCCCATGGCCCAGTGCAGTCATCGGTGTCTGAGAGTACCCAGAACACCTGGAGAAGCTCCATGATAGCCGCCCATACACAGCAGTGACATTCTGACCTACCTGCCCATAATACCGCACACTACCTGCCCATACACAGCAGTGACGTTCTGACCTACCTGCCCATAATACCGCACACTACCTGCCCATAAACCCCGCACTACCTGCCCATACACAGCAGTGACGTTCTGACCTACCTGCCCATAATACCGCACACTACCTGCCCATACACAGCAGTGACGTCTGACCTACCTGCCCATAATACCGCACACTACCTGCCCATACACAGCAGTGACGTTCTGACCTACCTGCCCATAATACCGCACACTACCTGCCCATACACAGCAGTGACGTTCTGACCTACCTGCCCATAATACCGCACACTACCTGCCCATAATACCCCGCACTACCTGCCCATAATACCCCGCACTACCTGCCCATAATACCCCGCACTACCTGCCCATACACAGCAGTGACGTTCTGACCTACCTGCCCATAATACCGCACACTACCTGCCCATAATACCCCGCACTACCTGCCCATACACAGCAGTGACATTCTGACCTACCTGCCCATAATACCCCGCACTACGTGTCCATAATACCCCGCACTACCTGCCCATAATACCCCGCACTACCTGCCCATAATACCCCCCACTACCTGCCCATAATACCCCCCACTACCTGCCCATAATACCACGCACTACCTGCCCATAATACCCCCCACTACCTGCCCATAATACCCCGCACTGCCTGCCCATAATACCCCGAACTACCTGCCCATAATACCCCACACTACCTGCCCATACCGCCCCACACTACCTGCCCATAATACCCCGCCTCGTGCCATATACCCCGCACTACCTGCCCATAATACCCCGCACTACCTGCCCATACACAGCAGTGACGTTCTGACCTACCTGCCCATAATACCCCGCACTACCTGCCCATAATACCCCGCACTACCTGCCCATACACAGCAGTGACGTCTGACCTACCTGCCCATAATACCGCACACTACCTGCCCATAATACCCCGCACTACCTGCCCATACACAGCAGTGACGTCTGACCCACCTGCCCATAATCCGCATACTCCTGCCCATACCAGCGTGCGTTCTGACCTACCTGCCCATAATACCGCGCACTACCTGCCCATAATACCCCGCACTACCTGCCCATAATGCCCCGCACTACCTGCCCATAATACCCCGCACTACCTGCCCATAATACCCCACACTACCTGCCCATAATACCCCACACTACCTGCCCATACACAGCAGTGACGTTCTGACCTACCTGCCCATAATACCGCACACTACCTGCCCATAATACCCCGCACTACCTGCCCATACACAGCAGTGACATTCTGACCTACCTGCCCATAATACCCCGCACTACGTGTCCATAATACCCCGCACTACCTGCCCATAATACCCCGCACTACCTGCCCATAATACCCCCCACTACCTGCCCATAATACCACGCACTACCTGCCCATAATACCCCCCACTACCTGCCCATAATACCCCGCACTGCCTGCCCATAATACCCCGCACTGCCTGCCCATAATACCCCGAACTACCTGCCCATAATACCCCACACTACCTGTCCATAATGCCCCGCACTACCTGTCCATAATACCCCGCACTACGTGTCCATAATACCCCGCACTACCTGCCCATAATACCCCGCACTACCTGCCCATAATACCCCCCACTACCTGCCCATAATACCCCGCACTACCTGCCCATAATACCCCGCACTACCTGTCCATAATACCCCGCACTACGTGTCCATAATACCCCGCACTACCTGCCCATAATACCCTGCACTACCTGTCCATAATACCCCACACTACCTGCCCATAATACCCCGCACTACCTGCCCATAATACCCCGCACTACCTGCCCATAATACCCCGAACTACTTGCCCATAATACCCCGCACTACCTGCCCATAATACCCCGCACTACCTGCCCATAATACCCCGAACTACTTGCCCATAATACCCCGCACTACCTGCCCATAATACCCCACACTACGTGTCCATAATACCCCACACTACCTGCCCATAATACCCCGCACTATCTGCCCATAATACCCCGCACTACCTGCCCATAATACCCCACACTACCTGCCCATAATACCCCACACTACGTGTCCATAATACCCCGCACTACCTGCCCATAATACCCCGCACTACCTGCCCATAATACCCCGCACTACCTGCCCATAATACCCCGCACTACCTGCCCATAATACCCCACACTACGTGTCCATAATACCCCGCACTACCTGCCCATAATACCCCGCACTACCTGCCCATAATACCCCGCACTACCTGCCCATAATACCCCACACTACCTGCCCATAATACCCCGCACTACCTGCCCATAATACCCCGCACTACCTGCCCATAATACCCCCCACTACCTGCCCATAATACCCCGAACTACTTGCCCATAATACCCCGCACTACCTGCCCATAATACCCCGCACTACCTGCCCATAATACCCCGCACTACCTGCCCATAATACCCCCCACTACCTGCCCATAATACCCCGCACTACCTGCCCATAATACCCCGCACTACCTGCCCATAATACCCACAGTCATTTAATAAAGCCTATTACTAAAATGGGTTTATTGTTATTTACTTTCCTATTGTACAGTTCAGTAATATGTCCCATAGTGGCCCCTCCACACAGTATAATATCCCATAGCAACCCCTCCACATAGTATAATGCCCCATAGCAGCCCCTCTACACAGTATAATGTCCCATAGTGGCCCCTCCACACAGTATAATGTCTCATAGTGGCCCCTCCACACAGTATAATGTCCCATAGTGCCCCCTCTACACAGTATAATGTCCCATAGTGGCCCCCACTCTCACACCCAGTATAATGTCCCATAGTGGCCCCTCCACACAGTCATAATGTCTCTATAGTGGCCCTATTGTTATTACTTCCTTTGTACAGTCAGTATAATGTCCCATAGTGGCCCCTCCACACAGTATAATATCCCATAGCAGCCCCTCCACACAGTATAATGCCCCATAGCGGCCCCTCCACACAGTATAATGTCCCATAGTGGCCCCTCCACACAGTATAATGTCCCATAGTGGCCCATCCACACAGTATAATGTCCCATAGTGGCCCCTCTACACAGTATAATGTCCCATAGTGGCCCCTCTACACAGTATAATGTCCCATAGTGGCCCCTCCACACAGTATAATGTCCCATAGTGGCCCCTCCACACAGTATAATGTCCCATAGTGGCCCCTCTACACAGTATAATGTCCCATAGTGGCCCCTCTACACAGTATTATATCCCATTGTGGCCCCTCCACACAGTATAATGTCCCATAGTGGCCCCTCCACACAGTATAATGTCCCATAGTGACCCCACCACACAGTATAATGTCCCATAGTGGCCCCTCTACACAGTATTATGTCCCATAGTGACCCCACCACACATTATAATGTCCCACTGTGGCTCTAATGGTGTTCATTGCAAATATTGCAAAAATTTACGGTTCAGCAGAACCTGAAATTTTTGGGGTACACCACCCATAAACTATTATTCTTGAATGTTTTCAGACCCCAGAGTATAATCATTGGAGGCCCAGGGGAGATGAGAAACATAAAAACCAGTGGTACTTACCTCTCCTGGGCTTCGCCGCAGTCCTCTTCAATGATGTTACAAATGTGGATTACATTGGCGCCATTATACGCCGCGACGGTGGCTATATACCAGCCAGAGAGAGAACCCTGGACAGACACTCTTGGCCTCTACTACTGGTGGTGACATCACTTTGCACAAGTGACCCCAGCAGAGGGCTGCAGAATTTTCAGATATAAATCTATGTTTTGGTGACTGAGAACAATCTTATTTATAACCAGAAGCCAAAAAACCTGTCCTGATGTAACTCTGCTCACACAGCACAGGGTTTGTTACAATGTATCAGTGTAGGTAAGAAGTATCTGCTGTGATTGCCTACATATAATTGAACAGTCAGTCTGTAGAAAGAGGCAGGCTGGTGCAGCATGTACCCCGGGTGCTATGTATACGTGGTAGGGAGGAGAGCAACAACAAGCTGCTCGACAATTAGGTTCTATTCTGGTCCCGGCCATGCCCCACTCCCATCCATGCCCACTTTCAGAAAAGTGGCAAAGCTGGCCCCTTGTGACTATTTTAGCTGCAAGTAGAGTTAAAATCTCACATATTGACAATTTGCAACAATTTTACACCAAAAAAGTGTCATAATACTGAACTCCCCCAAAGTGAACTATAAATTTGCAGAGGTGACTGAGCATGCCCAGCAGCATTCCCACAAGAAGCAACGCCAAAATCTGCCTCAAATTCTGACAGTCTGCATCCCATGCTGGGAAGGGAGTTTTTTTGCAACCCTGTTCACACATGTGGTACCGCTGCAGAAAAAAATTTACTGTGAGAACACAGAAGATTAACCCATTTCTAGGAGAATTGGGCTAATCCTCGTGCAGATCTGCTGCAGACTCACAAGAAGAATCTGAGGCAGAAATCCACATGGACATGTGAATAGAGCTGTAAAGTAGGCGCCCTCCACGGGAATAACTTTATCATGGTGTCCATGCTGTAAGTGATGGCACCCGCTGTGTATTATGACACGTTGCGCCGGTGATTGATTTGTGCACGGTGTGAGCTGAGATATTTAATGTAACCGCGCACACTAAGAGCGAGCGAGCAGTCTCTAGTGAGTTTCCACAGAGGTCACATGACAATGCCGCAGCCGCTGAGATGGGAATTGTCTGTTCCATTTACAACCCAAATAAACAGCCGTACACTGCGTGAATGTGAAATCTCCCTGCTGGCGGAGCGGCGGAGGACGTAAGAAAACCGCACAACAAATCCGTATGTCACCGAGGTCAAATAGCAGGACTATAATAATTCAGCGGACTTGGTAATGGAGCTGAGGATAGATCCTTTCCTTAATTATAGTGATTGTATAAGTATTAGCTCCCCGGGACTGTAGAAGCTTCATACTCAGCAGGGCTCTGGGGTAGCCTGTACTACAGACACAAGGCCCACCTTACATAGCATGGTACCTTATGGCATCTTCTGCTGGGCCTGCATAGGGTGCACAGCCCCAACGGGCCCCATTACCAGTCAATCACCAGGATTTGTTGACACTTCTTTGCAAGCAAATCTTACAAATGGAAGCCATGATGCACAGTGTAAACAGTGTCTAACTATAAACTGCCTAATTAGAAGTGCCATCTGGTGCCTGATCAGCAGTGCCCTGCAATACCCCATGTACACGTGTCTAAATACTAATATTATATACAGTGGGGAAAAAAAAGTATTTAGTCAGCCCCCAATTGTGCAAGTTCTCCCACTTATAAAGATGAGGCCGGCCTGTAATTGTCATCATAGGTAGACCTCAACTATGAGAGACAAAATGAGAAAACTAATCCAGAAAATCACATTGTCTGATTTTTATGAATTTATTTGCAAATTATGGTGGAAAATAAGTATTTGGTCACCTACAAACAAGCAAGATTTCTGTCTCTCACAGACCTGTAACTTCTCCTTTAAGAGGCTCCTCTGTCCTCCACTCATTACCTGTAGTAATGGCTCCTGTGTGACATTGTTATCAGTATAAAAGACTCCTGTCCACAACCTCAAACAGTCACACTCCAAACTCCACTATGGTGAAGACCAAAGAGCTGTGGAAGGACCAGAAACAAAATGGTAGCCCTGCACCAGGCTGGGAAGACTGAATCTGCAATAGGCAAGCAGCTTGGTGTGAAGAAATCACCTGTGGGAGCAATAATTAGAAAATGGAAGACATACAAGACCACTGATAATCTCCCTCCATCAGGGGCTCCACGCAAGATCTCACCCCGTGGGGTCAAAATGATCACAAGAACGGTGAGCAAAAATCCCAGAACCACACGGGGGGACCTAGTGAGTGACCTGCAGAAAGCTGGGACTAACGTAACAAAGGCTACCGTCAGTAACACACTACGCCGCCAGGGACTCAGATCCTGCAGTGCCAGACGTGTCCCCCTGCTTAAGCCAGTACATATCCGGGCCTGTCTGAAGTTTGCTAGAGAGCATTTGGATGTTCCAGAAGAGTATTGGGAGAATGTCATATGGTCAGATGAAACCAAAGTAGAACTGTTTGGTAGAAACACAACTCGTGGTGTTTGGAGGAGAGTGAATGCTGAGTTGTATCCAGAGAACACCATACCTACTGTGAAGCATGGGGGGGCAACATCATGTATGGGGCTGTTTCTCTGCAAAGGGACCAGGACGACTGATCCGTGTACATGAAAGAATGAATGGGGCCATGTATGGTGAGATTGTGAGTGCAAACCTCCTTCCATCAGCAAGGGCATTGAAGATGAAACGTGGCTGGGTCTTTCAGCATGACAATGATCCCAAGCACACCGCCAGGGCAACGAAGGAGCGGCTTCGTAAGAAGCATTTCAAGGTCCTGGAGTGGCCTAGCCAGTCTCCAGATCTCAGCCCCATAGAAAACCTTTGGAGGGAGTTGAAAGTCCGTGTTGCGCAGCGACAGCCCCAAAACATCCCTGCTCTAGAGGAGATCTGCATGGAGGAATGGGCCAACATACCAGCAACAGTGTGTGCCAACCTTGTGAAGACTTACAGGAAACGTTTCACCTCTGTCATTGCCAACAAAGGAGATAGAACAAAGTATTGAGATGAACTTTTGTTATTGACCAAATACTTATTTTCCACCATAATTTGCAAATAAATTCTTAAAAAATGAGACAATGTGATTTTCTGGATTAGTTTTCTCATTTTGTCTCTCATAGTTGAGGTCTACCTATGATGACAATTACAGGCCGGCCTCATCTTTATAAGTGGGAGAACTTGCACAACTGGTGGCCATGCAGTACTCATATACTGTAATACAAGCATACAGTATTCATTTTATATCACCAATCAATGTTCATCTAATAGCACCCTACAGTGCTTAAAGGGGTTATCCAGCATTTATAAACTGATGTCCTAGCCTTAATATCCTTAGATTACCGGTGTTGGGTGTCAGGATGAAGGTGGCGCCCCCTATAGTGGATGATGTAATACCCCTCTATCTCGGTGCTGCAGGTGGATTTCCGCTGCTCTGTGCCACGCTCTGTGCCGCGCTCTGCGACCCTGTGTGAACTTGATATCACAATCCCAGAAACTGCATGTTCAGCTCTTCTGCTGGCGGCGTCTTCTGTGTCACATCTGTTGTCACTTCTGGTAAATACAACTCCGTGTTATTATTCCTGCGCTGTACGGTGATAAAAAGGCGAATACGCTATAATAACACCCCGCCATGTAGACGATGATATGTCACTGCTTATAATTACATCTGATGTTCTCTTCTGCAAATATTCCCAGCTCGCCCCCCCCCCACGCCGCCGCTCGCCATGCCCACTCCTCGTCTCACGTCTCTGGTTTTATCATTCCAAAGAAGTGGGGACATTGGGGGGAATTTATTCCGACTGGAGCTCGAATGCACCAAATTTATTATTTTTATGGCTACTAACCCGGGCAGCGGCCTCATACACATGCACAAAAATACTATGGTGGCTGCAGAAAGACCGAGCAGGGCCGAGAAATAGGACATTCATCTCCTATGCCGATGAAGCCCAAGTGCCCCAAGGGCAGGCCCAAGCCTGGCAAGTGCTCCAGTTCTTGTAAGCAAACCTTCAATGAGGTCATAGCATAGGGGACACCATTATCCCAGACCACGGGGGAGACACTGGAAGGGTTTGCTCAGGAGAGCCCGAGCACTTGCCAACCTTGGGCCCACCATTGGGACACTTAGGACCTCATTTGCATACTAGATGAAACTTTAAGAATTTTTGATGATTTTATTTTTAAATTTTCCATGTCACTATCTATATTTTTGTATATTCTGCAATTTTCATTCTGGCCACTAAGGCTAATAATAACCTGACACTTGCCAAAGTTTTCTTTGCAGCAGTCACCTCATTTACATCACAATAGAAGATAACACCTCTATAGATAACACCACTGAGCCATCATTACATCACTACTGATAATAGATGATGTAGCAGCTTAGCTCCTCCCCCTCCTTGCACAGAGCATGTCTAGAAAACGCCATCTACGATTTATGCCAGTGTACATTATAGTTCATTTGTTAGACCGTGGCTGACCACATCCCTCACCCTAAGGCTAGATTGGAGACCGCCGAAAATCAACGGAGAGAAAAGTCCTGCACGGAGGATTTTTCTCTCTGCCGATTTCGGTATAAAAACGGTGGACACCCAACAGACACCCAACGGACCCCATTATAGTCCGCAGTTTCCCCGGCAGACCCGACCTAGCCTAGGCCTTACCTACTTAAAAATAAGTGGCAAGAGTGGCCTTGACTCGGGCCATACAGGATAATAAGGGTTAATCAGCATTGTTGCATAGGGTTAGGGTATTGCAGGATACCAGTATCTATTTAATGGAGACACCTATGAAACAACGTAAGATCCGTCAACAGCAGCTTGCTGATTGTCTCCATGTAGCAACAGGGCTAAACAATCTAAAATAAAAGTAAATACAGGGAAAAAGTGACCTACGGTAGAGGACTCCGCTGTGGCAGAACTTTCTCACTGCGACCGTGATTTTTCGTTGCTGCGTTGTCCAAGCCGCAGCCCGCACATACCTGGTGTAAGACCTAATAATCAGCCTAATTCTGTCATTGGCCCGGCACAGACGTCAGGCCGGTTGCTATGGGAGATGCCGCCAGTGTGACGGTCTCCTAAATGGGTTTTTTTTGTATTGTGGAGTGCCGGCATTGTTTTCCTAATCAGCTTAATTACCGCTGTTATGCAAATGAGGTTCGGCGCAGTTTATTTTTACAGATGAGAAAGGAGGAAACGGCGACAAAATAAGAATTAGATGTTATAAAATGCAATAAATAAAATCCTCCGTCCTTGAGTCGTCCTTCAAGTCAACTTCGAAGCAGAACTTTCATTTTTTAGTAATGCCTGTGACTACCAATATGGCCGCCATTACAGCTCTGAAAGAGGTAGTCACCCAGCTTTCCCAGACTCCAGAGTGGTAAGTCTGTCTAGTCATGATGTGGCACATCCCTGCACGGATCAGGAACTAATGCGAACTGGTACCAAGAAATAAAGGGGAAACCCCCCAAACCGCGCAGTAGGAGGGGCCAAGGACGGACGCTTACCGGCTGCAGGGTGTTCCGCAGGTCCATGGAGAAGCGCTTACTACAGCCTGGACCTGAGCTCACACATCAAGCTCCTTCCTGGAAGGCGGGAAAAGGCACCTCCTGCACACAACAGCTGTGCCCGCTGTCCCCAGGGATGGCACGAGGCAGACATAGGGCGAATGAAGGAGCCACAGAGGACAGGCAGGAGGGCACAATGGAGGGAGGGGAGGGTAAAGAAAGTGAGGGGGCAGAGACATGGGGGAGAGGATAGAGACATGGGGGAGAGGATAGAGACATGGGGGAGAGGATAGAGACATGGGAGAGAGGACAGAGACATGGGGGGAGAGGATGGAGACATGGGGGAGAGGACAGAGACATGGGGAAGAGGACAGAGACATGGGGAAGAGCATAGAGACATGGGGGAGAGGATGGAGACATGGGGGAGAGGACAGAGACATGGGGAAGAGCATAGAGACATGGGGGAGAGGATGGAGACATGGGGGAGAGGATAGAGACATGGGGGAGAGGATAGAGACATGGGGAAGAGCATAGAGACATGGGGGAGAGGATAGAGACATGGGGGAGAGGATAGAGACATGGGGGAGAGGATAGAGACATGGGGGAGAGGATAGAGACATGGGGAAGAGCATAGAGACATGGGGGGAGAGGACAGAGACATGGGGGAGAGGATGGAGACATGGGGGAGAGGATGGAGACATGGGGGAGAGGACAGAGACATGGGGGAGAGGATGGAGACATGGGGGGAGAGGATAGAGACATGGGGGAGAGGATGGAGACATGGGGGAGAGGACAGAGACATGGGGGAGAGGATGGAGACATGGGGGAGAGGACAGAGACATGGGGAAGAGCATAGAGACATGGGGGAGAGGATGGAGACATGGGGGAGAGGATGGAGACATGGGGGAGAGGATAGAGACATGGGGGAGAGGATAGAGACATGGGGGAGAGGACAGAGACATGGGGAAGAGCATAGAGACATGGGGGAGAGGATGGAGACATGGGGGAGAGGATGGAGACATGGGGGAGAGGATAGAGACATGGGGAAGAGCATAGAGACATGGGGGAGAGGATAGAGACATGGGGGAGAGGATAGAGACATGGGAGAGAGGACAGAGACATGGGGGAGAGCATAGAGACATGGGGGAGAGGATAGAGACATGGGAGAGAGGACAGAGACATTGGGGAGAGGATAGAGACATGGGGGAGAGGATAGAGACATGGGGGAGAGCATAGAGACATGGGGGAGAGGATGGAGACATGGGGGAGAGGATGGAGACATGGGGGAGAGGATAGAGACATGGGGGAGAGGATAGAGACATGGGGAAGAGCATAGAGACATGGGGGAGAGGATGGAGACATGGGGGAGAGGATGGAGACATGGGGGAGAGGATAGAGACATGGGGAAGAGCATAGAGACATGGGGGGAGAGGATAGAGACATGGGGGAGAGGATAGAGACATGGGAGAGAGGACAGAGACATGGGGGAGAGCATAGAGACATGGGGGAGAGGATGGAGACACGGGGGAGAGGATAGAGACACGGGGGAGAGGACAGAGACATGGGGAAGAGCATAGAGACATGGGGAAGAGCATAGAGACATGGGGGAGAGGATAGAGACATGGGGGAGAGGATAGAGACACAGGGGAGAGGACAGAGACAAGGGGGAGAGCATAGAGACATGGGGGAGAGGATAGAGACATGGGGAAAAGGATAGAGACACGGGGGAGAAGATAGAGACATGGGGGAGAAGATAGAGACATGGGGGAGAGGATAGAGACATGAGGGAGAAGATAGAGACATGGCGGAGAGGATAGAGACACGGCGGAGAGGTTAGAGACACGGCGGAGAGGATAGAGACACGGAGGAGAGGATAGAGACACGGGGGAGAGGATAGAGACACGGGGGAGAGGATATAGACACGGCGGAGAGGATAGAGACACGGCGGAGAGCATAGAGACACGGGGAAGAGGATAGAGACACGGGGGAGAGGATAGAGACACGGCGGAGAGGATAGAGACGTGGCGGAGAGGATAGAGACACGGCGGAGAGGATAGAGAGACACGGCGGAGAGGATAGAG
Source organism: Leptodactylus fallax (assembly GCA_947044405.1). Classification (NCBI taxonomy): domain Eukaryota; kingdom Metazoa; phylum Chordata; class Amphibia; order Anura; family Leptodactylidae; genus Leptodactylus; species Leptodactylus fallax. Next base: position 35,123 of record CAMRHE010000975.1, on the reverse strand, counting down.
ACACGGGGGAGAGGATAGAGACACGGTGGAGAGGATAGAGACACGGCGGAGAGGATAGAGACACGGCGGAGAGGTTAGAGACACGGCGGAGAGGATAGAGACACGGCGGAGAGGATAGAGACATGGAGGAGAGGATAGAGACAAGGAAGTAGCATAGCGATGAGACAAAGAAGTAAATGTCTAAGGACAAGATAAGAGAGAAAGAAGGGACAGAGACAGAATAGCATCAACAGAGACAGCTCGGCATCCATACCTAGGAGACCTCACTCACGCGTCTTCACCAATCCTGTGGTAACATTATTAGAAGGCTCACAGGCCCTACCGCTCTGGACTCTACTCATTATTATGTACACCATTACAAGTGTATTAAGAAGCATAACCATTTTTGGAGTGCGGTTCTACTTGCTTTTCTCTACGTTGTTTAGTGGGGAGGTGGTCAGCCCCTCACAGAGCGCGCACCCATCTCGCTCTGACGACCTGTGTGCTGCCTATACACATCCTGTCACAAGGAGAGAAATCAATGCACGGATAGCCCAATTTTTATACACCATGTATTGCTGGGTTTTGCGCCGCTATACTGACTGCTTGTAGTGATAAGAAGTGCTGGATATCACAGAGGTATTCAATAATGTATACACCTAGAGCAGAGAACACAGAGACAAGAAGAGATCACAGAAACTACAGAGCAGAGGGAGAGAAGATAGATGAAGAGAGGACAGAGACAGTGATAGAGAATGGTTACACAGGGAAGAGGAGACAGAGATACAGAGGAAAAGGGAGAAACGTAGAAATGATATACACAGAGGAGTCTGAGGAGCGAGAAAAGGCAGAGAACGCTGGAGGCAAAGGAAGAAAGGATGAAGGAGCAGCAGAGACAGACTATACAGACAGGAGGGTGAGGGCACAACAAGAGGGGCAGCAGAGACAGACTATACAGACAGGAGGAGGGTGAGGGCACAACAAGAGGGGCAGCAGAGACAGACTATACAGACGGGAGGAGGGTGAGGGCACAACAAGAGGGGCAGCAGACACAGAATATACAGACAGGAGGAGGGTGAGGGCACAACAAGAGGGGCAGCAGAGACAGACTATACAGACAGGAGGAGAGCGAGGGCACAACAAGAGGGGCAGCAGAGACAGACTATACAGACGGGAGGAGGGCGAGGGCACAACAAGAGGGGCAGCAGATACAGACTATACAGACGGGAGGACGGCGAGGGCACAACAAGAGGGGCAGCAGAGACAGACTATACAGACAGGAGGGTGAGGGCACAACAAGAGGGGCAGCAGAGACAGACTATACAGACGGGAGGAGGGTGAGGGCACAACAAGAGGGGCAGCAGAGACAGACTATACAGACAGGAGGAGGGCGAGGGCACAACAAGAGGGGCAGCAGAGACAGACTATACAGACAGGAGGAGGGTGAGGGCACAACAAGAGGGGCAGCAGAGACAGACTATACAGACAGGAGGAGGGCGAGGGCACAACAAGAGGGGCAGCAGAGACAGACTATACAGACAGGAGGAGGGCGAGGGCACAACAAGAGGGGCAGCAGAGACAGACTATACAGACAGGAGGGTGAGGGCACAACAAGAGGGGCAGCAGATACAGACTATACAGACAGGAGGACGGCGAGGGCACAACAAGAGGGGCAGCAGAGACAGACTATACAGACAGGAGGAGGGCGAGGGCACAACAAGAGGGGCAGCAGAGACAGACTATACAGACGGGAGGAGGGCGAGGGCACAACAAGAGGGGCAGCAGAGACAGACTATACAGACAGGAGGAGGGCGAGGGCACAACAAGAGGGGCAGCAGAGACAGACTATACAGACAGGAGGGTGAGGGCACAACAAGAGGGGCAGCAGAGACAGACTATACAGACGGGAGGAGGGCGAGGGCACAACAAGAGGGGCAGCAGAGACAGACTATACAGACAGGAGGACGGCGAGGGCACAACAAGAGGGGCAGCAGAGACAGACTATACAGACAGGAGGAGGGCGAGGGCACAACAAGAGGAGCAGCAGAGACAGACTATACAGACGGGAGGAGGGTGAGGGCACAACAAGAGGAGCAGCAGAGACAGACTATACAGACAGGAGGAGGGTGAGGGCACAACAAGAGGAGCAGCAGAGACAGACTATACAGACGGGAGGAGGGTGAGGGCACAACAAGAGGGGCAGCAGAGACAGACTATACAGACAGGAGGACGGCGAGGGCACAACAAGAGGGGCAGCAGAGACAGACTATACAGACAGGAGGAGGGCGAGGGCACAACAAGAGGGGCAGCAGAGACAGACTATACAGACAGGAGGACGGCGAGGGCACAACAAGAGGGGCAGCAGAGACAGACTATACAGACAGGAGGAGGGCGAGGGCACAACAAGAGGGGCAGCAGAGACAGACTATACAGACGGGAGGAGGGCGAGGGCACAACAAGAGGGGCAGCAGAGACAGACTATACAGACAGGAGGAGGGCGAGGGCACAACAAGAGGGGCAGCAGAGACAGACTATACAGACAGGAGGAGGGCGAGGGCACAACAAGAGGGGCAGCAGAGACAGACTATACAGACGGGAGGAGGGCGAGGGCACAACAAGAGGGGCAGCAGAGACAGACTATACAGATGGGAGGAGGGTGAGGGCACAACAAGAGGGGCAGCAGAGACAGACTATACAGACGGGAGGACGGCGAGGGCACAACAAGAGGGGCAGCAGAGACAGACTATACAGACAGGAGGAGGGCGAGGGCACAACAAGAGGGGCAGCAGAGACAGACTATACAGACAGGAGGGTGAGGGCACAACAAGAGGGGCAGCAGAGACAGACTATACAGACGGGAGGAGGGCGAGGGAACAACAAGAGGGGCAGCAGAGACAGAATATACAGACAGGAGGGTGAGGGCACAACAAGAGGGGCAGCAGAGACAGACTATACAGACGAGAGGAGGGCGAGGGCACAACAAGAGGGGCAGCAGAGACAGACTATACAGACGAGAGGAGGGCGAGGGCACAACAAGAGGGGCAGCAGAGACAGACTATACAGACAGGAGGGTGAAGGCACAACAAGAGGGGCAGCAGAGACAGACTATACAGACAGGAGGGTGAGGGCACAACAAGAGGGGCAGCAGAGACAGACTATACAGACGGGAGGAGGGCGAGGGAACAACAAGAGGGGCAGCAGAGACAGAATATACAGACAGGAGGGTGAGGGCACAACAAGAGGGGCAGCAGAGACAGACTATACAGACGGGAGGAGGGCGAGGGCACAACAAGAGGGGCAGCAGAGACAGACTATACAGACAGGAGGGTGAAGGCACAACAAGAGGGGCAGCAGAGACAGACTATACAGACGGGAGGAGGGTGAGGGCACAACAAGAGGGGCAGCAGAGACAGACTATACAGACGGGAGGAGGGCGAGGGCACAACAAGAGGGGCAGCAGAGACAGACTATACAGACAGGAGGAGGGCGAGGGCACAACAAGAGGGGCAGCAGAGACAGACTATACAGACAGGAGGAGGGCGAGGGCACAACAAGAGGGGCAGCAGAGACAGACTATACAGACGGAAGGAGGGCGAGGGCACAACAAGAGGAGCAGACTAGGGCTGGGCGATTAATCGAAAAATAACCAAAATCGAAACTCAGCTCAATTATTCGTAGTAAACTTGCTGATATTGATTATTTCAGTTATTTTACATCCTGTCTTACACTGTCATTGGCTAAAAGATATGTCAGTAACTGCTACACTGTCCAATCAGGTGGGTGATATGTAAATAACCAAAAGTCAGTGGCATCTAAATAGAGGGCGTGGTATGTAAAAATGGGAGTGTCCTAAAATAATTGTTCATCAATCCGAATTGAGGTAAAATGTTCAATTAATCTTGACTTAGGTCATAATCGCCCGGCCCTAGAACAGACACCAGCAGAATTACACAGTAAGGAAAAAGATGGATGGATGGAGGACCAGAGACAGAGACAGAGAGACACGGCAGAGACAGAGAGACACAGCAGAGACAGAAAGTGAGGACAGAGAGAGAGGGCAGAGACAGAGAGACACGGCAGAGACAGAAAGTGAGGACAGAGAGAGAGGGCAGAGACAGAAAGTGAGGACAGAGAGAGAGGGCAGAGACAGAAAGTGAGGACAGAGAAAGAAAGGGCAGAGACAGGATAGGCAAAGCTGGACAGTGGATGGTGTCAGTCAGGGGGCAGAGACCGTACACCCAGATAGGGCACACTGTTATTACACTTCTGATCAAGGGGAATATAACTAAGAAGAGGTAAACTCTGCTACAAAGCATGAACCTGAGAGTAAGAGGATGTGCCTGTATACAGCAGAGCAGGTGACACCTAGAAGGGTAAGAACAGAGAGATGGCGGCCAGGTGCGGACCAATTAAGCAGACAAGACATTGGTTTTTGGGTGGAGGGGAACTCATGGGACGTTCCAATGTGGAACAAGGAGAACAGAGAGTTCTGGGACCGTGTACAGTTGATTATCAGGAGGGGCGGTGAGCAGACTGTACATCCTGTCTGCTCCCCACAGTTTCTCCGTGCCTCCCGGTTACAGATGATACTCCATCACAGCTCTGACAACCGGCCAAGAGGCACAAGATGAATTCTGTAATAGCTCCGAATCAAGAGACAATTACCCGACCTATAAATAATGTAATAAGCAGAGCACACAGGAGCCGCCTGTCATGCATACTCATTCTGATTCATGGCCTGGACGTATCCCGCTGTCACCCTGTCGCCACACTCACCGCTCCGATATTAACTCTTTATCAATATTGCTCAACGCTACAGTTGTAAGTTCTGCATAGACCATGCAACAGGGCGTGTGTGCTTTATGGCAGCTGCAATAAATGAGAGTTATTGGACAGAAAAGTGTCAATAGACCAGAGAGTGGCTGGAGAGATGTATACACAGCCTTATCTGTTTGCCTTATTTACACCCTATGAGGACTCTGCCGACACTGGCTTCTAATATAAATGAGATTACTTTACTGACCCTAGCCCATTACACTAATGACATAACTCTGCTGACCTTCCCTCTAATAATAATGAGATGACTCTGCTGACCCTGCCCTCTAATAATAATGACATGACGCTGCTGACCCTGCCCTCTAATAATAATGAGATGACTCTGCTGACCCTGCCCTCTAATAATAATGACATGACTCTGCTGACCCTGCCTTCTGATAATAATGTGATCGTAACTCTGCAGACAATACCCTCTAATAATAATGAGATGACTCTGCTGACCCTGCCCTCTAATAATAAAATGATAGCAACTCTGCAGACCATAACCTCTAATAATGAAATGACTCTGCCCTCCAATAATAATGTGATAGTAACTCTACAGACCATACCCTCTAATAATGAGATGACTCTGCTGACCATACCCTCTAATAATAATGAGATGACTCTGCTGACCCTGCCCTCTACTATTAATTGACTTTTCTGAGGCTTGGTCTCTAATATAAATGAGATGACTTTGCTGATCCTGCCCTCTAATAATAATGTGATCGTAACTCTGCAGACAATACCCTCTAATAATAATGAGATGACTCTGCTGACCCTGCCTTCTAATAATAATGTGATAACTGTGCAGCCCATACCCTCTAATAATAATGAGATGACTCTGCTGACCCTGCCTTCTAATAATAATGTGATAACTGTGCAGCCCATACCCTCTAATAATAATGAGATGACTCTGCTGACCCTGCCCTCTAATAATAATATGATAGCAACTCTGCAGACCATACCCTCTAATAACGAGATGACTCTGCTGACCCTGCCTTCTAATAATAATGAGATGACTCTGCTGACCCTGCCTTCTATTATTATGTAGGTGACCTTGCGGATCCTGGTCTCTAGGATAAATGAAATGACTTTGTTGACCTTGCCCTTTAATAAGAATAAAATTACTTGGCCAACCTATCTCCAATGATTATGAGAACACTTTGCTGACTCTGTTCAAGTCTACATAGCAAAGCTGAAACATGAGCAGCAGAAGTCAGGAATTGTCAGTCTATTGAGCTTCTGTTTTTTGAACCATCTTTAGGAACAATTTTTGTGTTGTGGTTGTTAATATCCACTGTGACTGGAGTTACCCTTTAATTGGGTCTCGCCTCTACACAGGCCCTGCTCCTGTACCTCGTGCTTTCTCCATCTCTGCTGGTTGTTTCTCATACAATACAGAACTATTATAACAGCGCTATTATTTATCCGCCCCCCTCCCAGTTTTTGGATGTCCTTGGGTTTGCTGATTGTTCTGTCCACTGAGTGTAAACAAGGCGGCCTTGGAAATGGCGTATCCCCAAACTGTCTCTTCTCCACCTCTTAGGAGCCATGACCCTCTACATGCTAGCTGCCTTATCCTCAGCCCTGCAGTCTCACCAGCTCGCTGTTACCCCAGGTGTCTCTAGCTCCATCCCCTGAGCTCTGTCTCTCGGATTCCTGCCTCCTCTCTCTTCTTCTTTGCTTCACACGTTTTTTTTTAACCTTCAATATCTCTGTTCTCTCTTCATTGTGTTTTGCAGTCTCATTTAGGTTCTCTGTTATCACACTCATTTTATTTTATAATGTCCCTTCCAACATCTCCACTCCCAAGTCTGCCTCAGTCTCTATATTCCCTGATATATCTCTGTCCCACTCATGTCTCTTCTACTGCTGTCTCTCCATGTCACTCATGTCTCTCTCTGTTCTTCTGCTGTCTCTCCATGTCACTCATGTCTCTCTCTGTTCTTCTGCTGTCTCTCCATGTCACTCATGTCTCTCTCTGTTCTTCTGCTGTCTCTCCATGTCACTCATGTCTCTCTCTGTTCTTCTGCTGTCTCTCCATGTCACTCATGTCTCTCTCTGTTCTTCTGCTGTCTCTCCATGTCACTCATGTCTCTCTTTGATCCTCTGCTGTCTCTCCATTTCACTCATGTCTCTCTCTGTTCCTCTGCTGTCTGTCAGTTGCTTTGCTCTCCGGCTGTCTCATACATTGTTCCAGTTTCTCTGTTGTCTTTCTTAGTCTCATAAGTTTCCCTGCTGTCTCTCACTCTCATTTATTCTGTTGTCTCTCACTCTCCATTCCACTGCTGTCCTTATCAGTGTCTCTGTTCCCCTGTTGTCTCTTTTGTTCTTTCTGCTCTCCAGCTGTCTCATGCAGTCACTTTGTTCCCCTGCTGTCTCTTGCTCTTTCTGCTCTCCAGCTGTCTCATGCAGTCACTTTGTTCCCCTGCTGTCTCTTTTGCTCTTTCTGCTCTCCAGCTGTCTCATTCAGTCACTTTGTTTCCCTACTGTCTCTATCAGTTTCTGTTCCTCTGCAGTCTTTCCCTTTCTCTGTTCCCTTGATTTGCCATTCACTCTCTTTTCTTCTGATGTCTCCTCTGCTGTCACTCTCTCTCTCTGTCTGTCCCCCTGCTGCCTATCCCACTGGGACTGTTCCTCTGTGATCGCTCTCTGTCTCACTGTTCCTCTGCAGTCTCTCACACTCTTACTATTCCTCTGCTGCCTCTAGGTCCCTCTGCTGTCTGTCTCACACTCTCTGCCCCTGTGCTTTCTATTCCTCTGCTGTCTCTCTTACTCTCATTGTTTTTCTGCAATCTCTCTCTGTCTCACTGCTCCTCGGTAGTCTCTCGGTTCCTCTGCTGTTTCTTGCACTCTCACTGTTCCTTTGCAGTCTCTCTCTTTCTCTCTGTTCCTCTGCAGCCTTTGTTTCTCTGCTCTCTGACTGTTGCTCTGCAGTCTCTTTGTTCCTCTGTTATTTCGATTACTCTCTTCTGTTCCTCTACAGTGTTTTTCACTCTCGCTGTTCCTCTGCAGTCTCTCTCACTCTCGCTGTTCCTCTGCAGTCTCTCTCACTTTCCCTGTTCCTCTGCAGTCTCTCTCACTCTCACTGTTCCTCTGCAGTCTCTCTCACTCTCGCTGTTCCTCTGCAGTCTCTCTCACTCTCCCTGTTCCTCTGCAGTCTCTCTCACTCTCGCTGTTCCTCTGCAGTCTCTCTCACTCTCGCTGTTCCTCTGCAGTCTCTCTCACTCTCGCTGTTCCTCTGCAGTCTCTCTCACTCTCCCTGTTCCTCTGCAGTCTTTCTCACTCTCGCTGTTCCTCTGCAGTCTCTCTCACTCTCGCTGTTCCTCTGCAGTCTCTCTCACTCTCGCTGTTCCTCTGCAGTCTCTCTCACTCTCGCTGTACCTCTGCAGTCTCTCTCACTCTCACTGTTCCTCTGCAGTCTCTCTCACTCTCGCTGTTCCTCTGCAGTCTCTCTCACTCTCGCTGTTCCTCTGCAGTCTCTCTCACTCTCGCTGTTCCTCTGCAGTCTCTCTCACTCTTGCTGTTCCTCTGCAGTCTCTCTCACTCTCAGTGTTCCTCTGCAGTCTCTCTCACTCTCGCTGTTCCTCTGTAGTCTCTCTCACTCTCGCTGTACCTCTGCAGTCTCTCTCACTCTCACTGTTCCTCTGCAGTCTCTCTCACTCTCGCTGTTCCTCTGCAGTCTCTCTCACTCTCGCTGTTCCTCTGCAGTCTCTCTCACTCTCGCTGTACCTCTGCAGTCTCTCTCACTCTCACTGTTCCTCTGCAGTCTCTCTCACTCTCGCTGTACCTCTGCAGTCTCTCTCACTCTCACTGTTCCTCTGCAGTCTCTCTCACTCTCGCTGTACCTCTGCAGTCTCTCTCACTCTGCCTCTGAGCACTCTCTTCCCATCTGTGGTAATAGGGTCAGCACATCCATTGTTCAGTATAATTAGGAAGCCTCTGATGGATCTTGTTAGTAAACACTGGATCCACGTGGTGCTCTCTTCTGCTCTCTCTCTCTCGGTATTCTTTCCCTCTCCCTCCCTCTCTGGCACTCTCTTCCTCCCTCTCTCTGTGGCGTTCTCTCATTCCCTCTCTCTCTGTGGTGCTCTCTCATTACCTCTCTCCCTCCCTCTCTCTGTGTTGCTTTTTTCCTCTCTCTCTCGTGGTGCTCTCTCCATCCCTCTGTGGCGCTCTCTCCCTCTCTCTGTGGCACTCTCTCCCTCTCTCTGTGCCACTCTCTTCCTCTGTGGCGCTCTCTCCCTCTCTGTAGCACTCTCCCTCTCTCTGTGGTGCTCTCTCCCTCTCTCTGTGGCGCTCTCTCCCTCCCTCTGTGGCGCTCTCTCCCCCTCTCTGTAGCACTCTCTCTCCCTCTCTCTGTGGCGCTCTCTCCCTCCCTCTGTGGCGCTCTCTCCCTCTCTCTGTGGTGCTCTCTCCCCCTCTCTGTAGCACTCTCTCTCCCTCTCTCTGTGGCGCTCTCTCCCTCCCTCTGTGGCACTCTCTCTCCCTCTCTCTGTGGCGCTCTCTCCCTCCCTCTGTGGCGCTCTCTCCCTCTCTCTGTGGCGCTCTCTCCCTCTCTCTGTGGCCCTCTCTCTGTGGCGCTCTCTTCCTCTCTCTGTGGCGCTCTCTTCCTCTCTCTGTGGCGCTCTCTTTCTCTCTCTCTCTCTCTGTGACTCCTTGTGAGACATGACTCCGGGTCCTCCGCCAGTCACAACACCAAATGTCCTCTGCTAGTGACGAGTCTGGACACAACCCTCATATATGGCTTCATTGTTACACAAGAGGGATAATGGATAACACTTCCTGGTGGCCAATCACAGCCCTCGGAGACCTTATCATGTGACTTGGTGGCTCAGCATTAATATATTGCAGCCCTGGGTACAGATCTGGGTGCCCTGGGACAACACCAGCACGGACATTGTCAGCTCTTTTGCTTCTGGTGGGAAGAGCTTCTGGACTAAGAAAGAGCGGACTAAGAAGGGGCGGACTAAGAAGGGGCGGACTAAGAAGGGGCGGACTAAGAAGGAGCGGACTAAGAAAGAGCGGACTAAGAAGGAACGGACTAAGGAGGAGCGGACTAAGGAAGGGCGGACTAAGAAGGGGCGGACTAAGAAGGGGCGGACTAAGAAGGGGCGGACTAAGAAGGGGCGGACTAAGAAGGGGCGGACTAAGAAGGAGCGGACTAAGAAGGAGCGGACTAAGAAGGAGCGGACTAAGAAAGAGCGGACTAAGAAGGAGCGGACTAAGAAGGAGCGGACTAAGAGCGGACTAAGAAGGAGCGGACTAAGAAGGAGCGGACTAAGAAAGGGCGGACTAAGAAGGGGCGGACTAAGAAGGGGCGGACTAAGAAGGGGCGGACTAAGAAAGAGCGGACTAAGAAGGAGCGGACTAAGAAGGAGCGGACTAAGAAAGGGCGGACTAAGAAAGGGCGGACTAAGAAGGGGCGGACTAAGAAGGGGCGGACTAAGAAAGGGCGGACTAAGGAGGGGCGGACTAAGGAGGAGCGGACTAAGAAGGAGCGGACTAAGAAAGGGCGGACTAAGAAGGGGCGGACTAAGAAGGAGCGGACTAAGAAGGAGCGGACTAAGAAAGGGCGGACTAAGAAGGAGCGGACTAAGAAGGAGCGGACTAAGAAAGAGCGGACTAAGAAGGAGCGGACTAAGAAAGGGCGGACTAAGAAGGGGCGGACTAAGAAGGGGCGGACTAAGAAGGGGCGGACTAAGAAGGGGCGGACTAAGAAAGAGCGGACTAAGAAGGAGCGGACTAAGAAGGAGCGGACTAAGAAAGAGCGGACTAAGAAGGAGCGGACTAAGAAAGGGCGGACTAAGAAGGGGCGGACTAAGAAGGGGCGGACTAAGAAGGGGCGGACTAAGAAGGGGCGGACTAAGAAGGGGCGGACTAAGAAAGGGCGGACTAAGAAAGGGCGGACTAAGAAGGGGCGGACTAAGAAGGAGCGGACTAAGAAGGAGCGGACTAAGAAAGGGCGAGGGCGGACTAAGAAGGGGCGGACTAAGAAGGGGCGGACTAAGAAGGGGCGGACTAAGAAGGGGCGGACTAAGAAAGGGCGGACTAAGAAGGGGCGGACTAAGAAGGAGCGGACTAAGAAGGAGCGGACTAAGAAAGAGCGGACTAAGGAGGAACGGACTAAGGAGGAGCGGACTAAGGAGGGGCGGACTGAGAAGCTGCGGACTAAGAAGGGGCGGACTAAGAAGGGGCGGACTAAGAAAGAGCGGACTAAGAAAGAGCGGACTAAGAAGGAGCGGACTAAGAAAGAGCGGACTAAGAAGGAGCGGACTAAGAAGGAGCGGACTGAGAAGGGGCTTTACATCATGAAGGCAGAAAGGACAGAATTAGGCTCCACGGGCCAACCTGGGTAATGGGGTGACCATCTGTGGGGGAGGGGAGAACAGTCTCCATTGGCCGGGTGTCTGATACAACCTCGTGACAATGGCTATTATTATCTCAGGACATTTGCGGGAAGTCAGGATTATTCCAGCTGTTATTTACGGCGTTGCAGGTCACATGACCGTAGTGTAATAAGACTGTAGCTGGCGGCTGTATGTTACTAATACACTGTAATGTAACCCCAGCAGAGTGCAATACCAATAGATGTGACAGCAGGGGGCACACTGACATTACCCCAGTGAGGTGATAATGCTATATCACGCTCCCCTTAACAACAAATGAAGGATATCGGTCACACGCGGGTGCTAGATCCTGCAGCGTCATGGCTATATCTGTGATAATGATCTCGTGTACCCACAAGAGGAGGGAGTGTAGGCTCCTGCTGGAATTGGGGATAACTCTGCTCACTATCTATTAAGCCAGGCTACATGAATACTAAGGCTAGGTTCACATCTGTAGGAGACTCCACCGCAGATTCCATCTAAAATCGCTGGAGAGAAAAGTCCTGCCCGGCGGAGGCCCTACAGACACTCGGCGGACCCCATTATAGTCTGTGGGGTCCGTGGGTAATCGCTTATTTAGCGGATGGACTCTGTCTTTTGTGTCCCCATGTGGACCTCAATGATGTAGAGGCGAACGTTAGTGTGAGCCAAGTGTAAGTTATCTAAAGTTGTACCCCAATATGGTACCAATAAAAACTACAGCCCGTCCTGCAAAACACAAGTCCTCACACAGCAGCATACACTGAACAAAAAGGTTATGGCCCTCGAAATGGCTTTTTCAAATAAAACAAAATTTTATAAAAGGTAAAATATCTATATCTTGAGAGTCTGGGATCGGTGCATGTCTACACCCACAGAATACGGTAAAAAAGTGACTTTATTTACTTCTGCCACATCTAACAGTGAAGAAAAAACACAAACACACTGGCATCGCTTTATTACCTCCCCAAAATACACAAAAGCTAATCCATAAATTATAAGAAACCCCGGAAAAGGTGCCACTGAAAAACACAACTCACCCCACAAAAAACAATATAGGTAGCGGACCTGTCAATATATAACCTCATGGCACGCCCCTTCCCTGATCAAATATAATGTACAATGTCACAATTCTGCTGGTTGTTATTGGAAACAGCAAACAAGGAGTAAGACAGGCACTAAAATAGTAACAGAGGTCTTATAATATACAATAAGGGGGAGACAGTCATTATTACATGAGATAAGTAATGTCATGTATGTACACAGTGACTGTACCAGCACAATAGTGAGTGCAGCTCTGGAGTATAATACAGGATGTAACTCAGGGTCAGTACAGGATAAGTAATGTAATGTATGTACACAGTGACTGCACCAGCAGAATAGTGAGCGCAGCTCTGGAGTATAATACAGGATGTAACTCAGGATCAGTACAGGATAAGTAATGTAATGTATGTACACAGTGACTGTACCAGCACAATAGTGAGTGCAGCTCTGGAGTATAATACAGGATGTAACTCAGGATCACTACAGGATTAGTAATGTAATGTATGTACACAGTGACTGTACCAGCAGAATAGTGAGCGCAGCTCTGGAGTATAATACAGGATGTAACTCAGGATCAGTACAGGATAAGTAATGTAATGTATGTACACAGTGACTGTACCAGCAGAATAGTGAGTGCAGCTCTGGGGTATAATACAGGATGTAACTCAGGATCAGTACAGGATAAGTAATGTAATGTATGTACACAGTGACTGCACCAGCAGAATAGTGAGGCAGCTCTGGAGTATAATACAGGATGTAACTCAGGATCAGTACAGGATAAGTAATGTAATGTATGTACACAGTGACTGCACCAGCAGAATAGTGAGCGCAGCTCTGGAGTATAATACAGGATGTAACTCAGGATCAGTACCGGATAAGTAATGTAATGTATGTACACAGTGACTACACCAGCAGAATAGTGAGTGCAGCTCTGGAGTATAATACAGGATGTAACTCAGGATCAGTACAGGATAAGTAATGTAATGTATGTATACAGTGACTGTACCAGCAGAATAGTGAGCGCAGCTCTGGAGTATAATACAGGATGTAACTCAGGGTCAGTACAGGGTAAGTAATGTAATGTATGTACACAGTGACTGTACCAGCAGAATAGTGAGCGCAGCTCTGGAGTATAATACAGGATGTAACTCAGGATCAGTACAGGATAAGTAATGTAATGTATGTACACAGTGACTGTACCAGCAGAATAGTGAGCGCAGCTCTGGAGTATAATACAGGATGTAACTCAGGATCAGTACAGGATAAGTAATGTAATGTATGTACACAGTGACTGTACCAGCAGAATAGTGAGTGCAGCTCTGGGGTATAATACAGGATGTAACTCAGGATCAGTACAGGATAAGTAATGTAATGTATGTACACAGTGACTGCACCAGCAGAATAGTGAGAGCAGCTCTGGAGTATAATACAGGATGTAACTCAGGATCAGTACAGGATAAGTAATGTAATGTATGTACACAGTGACTGCACCAGCAGAATAGTGAGCGCAGCTCTGGAGTATAATACAGGATATAACTCAGGATCAGTACAGGATAAGTAATGTAATGTATGTACACAGTGACTACACCAGCAGAATAGTGAGTGCAGCTCTGGAGTATAATACAGGATATAACTCAGGATCAGTACAGGATAAGTAATGTAATGTATGTATACAGTGACTGTACCAGCAGAATAGTGAGCGCAGCTCTGGAGTATAATACAGGATGTAACTCAGGATCAGTACAGGATAAGTAATGTAATGTATGTACACAGTGACTGTACCAGCAGAATAGTGAGCGCAGCTCTGGAGTATAATACAGGATGTAACTCAGGATCAGTACAGGATAAGTAATGTAATGTATGTACACAGTGACTGTACCAGCAGAATAGTGAGCGCAGCTCTGGAGTATAATACAGGATGTAACTCAGGATCAGTACAGGATAAGTAATGTAATGTATGTACACAGTGACTGCACCAGCAGAATAGTGAGCGCAGCTCTGGAGTATAATACAGGATGTAACTCAGGATCAGTACAGGATAAGTAATGTAATGTATGTACACAGTGACTGCACAAGCAGAATAGTGAGCGCAGCTCTGGAGTATAATACAGGATGTAACTCAGGATCAGTACAGGATAAGTAATGTAATGTATGTACACAGTGACTGCACCAGCAGAATAGTGAGCGCAGCTCTGGGGTATAATATAGGATGTAACTCAGTGTCAGTACAGGGTAAGTAATGTAATGTATGTACACAGTGACTGTACCAGCACAATAGTGAGCGCAGCTCTGGAGTATAATACAGGATAAGTAATGTAATGTATGTACACAGTGACTGTACCAGCAGAATAGTGAGCGCAGCTCTGCAGTATAATACAGGATGTAACTCAGGATCAGTACAGGATAAGTAATGTAATGTATGTACACAGTGACTGCACTAGCAGAATAGTGAGCGCAGCTCTGGAGTATAATACAGGATGTAACTCAGGATCAGTACAGGATAAGTAATGTAATGTATGTACACAGTGACTGCACCAGCAGAATAGTGAGCGCAGCTCTGGAGTATAATACAGGATAAGTAATGTAATGTATGTACACAGTGACTGTACCAGCAGAATAGTGAGCGCAGCTCTGCAGTATAATACAGGATGTAACTCAGGATCAGTACAGGATAAGTAATGTAATGTATGTACACAGTGACTGCACTAGCAGAATAGTGAGCGCAGCTCTGGAGTATAATACAGGATGTAACTCAGGATCAGTACAGGATAAGTAATGTAATGTATGTACACAGTGACTGCACCAGCAGAATAGTGAGCGCAGCTCTGGAGTATAATACAGGATGTAACTCAGGATCAGTACAGGATAAGTAATGTAATGTATGTACACAATGACTGTACCAGCAGAATAGTGAGCGCAGCTCTGGAGTATAATACAGGATGTAACTCAGGATCAGTACAGGATAAGTAATGTAATGTATGTACACAGTGACTGTACCAGCAGAATAGTGAGCGCAGCTCTGGAGTATAATACAGGATGTAACTCAGGATCAGTACAGGATAAGTAATGTAATGTATGTACACAGTGACTGCACCAGCAGAATAGTGAGCGCAGCTCTGGAGTATAATACAGGATGTAACTCAGGATCAGTACAGGATAAGTAATGTAATGTATGTACACAGTGACTGTACCAGCAGAATAGTGAGCGCAGCTCTGGAGTATAATACAGGATGTAACTCAGGATCAGTACAGGATAAGTAATGTAATGTATGTACACAGTGACTGTACCAGCAGAATAGTGAGCGCAGCTCTGGAGTATAATACAGGATGTAACTCAGGATCAGTACAGGATAAGTAATGTATGTACACAGTGACTGCACCAGCAGAATAGTGAGCGCAGCTCTGGAGTATAATACAGGATAAGTAATGTAATGTATGTACACAGTGACTGTACCAGCAGAATAGCGAGCGCAGCTCTGGAGTATAATACAGGATGTAACTCAGGATCAGTACAGGATAAGTAATGTAATGTATGTACACAGTGACTGCACCAGCAGAATAGTGAGCGCAGCTCTGGAGTATAATACAGGATATAACTCAGGATCAGTACAGGATAAGTAATGTATGTACACAGTGACTGCACCAGCAGAATAGTGAGTGCAGCTCTGGAGTATAATACAGGATGTAACTCAGGATCAGTACAGGATAAGTAATGTAATGTATGTACACAGTGACTGTACCAGCAGAATAGTGAGTGCAGCTCTGGGGTATAATACAGGATGTAACTCAGGATCAGTACAGGATAAGTAATGTAATGTATGTACACAGTGACTGCACCAGCAGAATAGTGAGCGCAGCTCTGGAGTATAATACAGGATGTAACTCAGGATCAGTACAGGATAAGTAATGTAATGTATGTACACAGTGACTGCACCAGCAGAATAGTGAGTGCAGCTCTGGAGTATAATACAGGATGTAACGCAGGATCAGTACAGGATAAGTAATGTAATGTATGTACACAGTGACTGCACAAGCAGAATAGTGAGCGCAGCTCTGGAGTATAATACAGGATGTAACTCAGGATCAGTACCGGATAAGTAATGTAATGTATGTACACAGCGACTGCACCAGCAGAATAGTGAGCGCAGCTCTGGAGTATAATACAGGATGTAACTCAGGATCAGTACAGGATAAGTAATGTAATGTATGTACACAGTGACTGCACCAGCAGAATAGTGAGCGCAGCTCTGGGGTATAATATAGGATGTAACTCAGTGTCAGTACAGGGTAAGTAATGTAATGTATGTACACAGTGACTGTACCAGCACAATAGTGAGCGCAGCTCTGGAGTATAATACAGGATAAGTAATGTAATGTATGTACACAGTGACTGTACCAGCAGAATAGTGAGCGCAGCTCTGCAGTATAATACAGGATGTAACTCAGGATCAGTACAGGATAAGTAATGTAATGTATGTACACAGTGACTGCACCAGCAGAATAGTGAGCGCAGCTCTGGAGTATAATACAGGATAAGTAATGTAATGTATGTACACAGTGACTGTACCAGCAGAATAGTGAGCGCAGCTCTGGAGTATAATACAGGATGTAACTCAGGATCAGTACAGGATAAGTAATGTAATGTATGTACACAGTGACTGCACCAGCAGAATAGTGAGCGCAGCTCTGGAGTATAATACAGGATAAGTAATGTAATGTATGTACACAGTGACTGTACCAGCAGAATAGTGAGCGCAGCTCTGCAGTATAATACAGGATGTAACTCAGGATCAGTACAGGATAAGTAATGTAATGTATGTACACAGTGACTGCACTAGCAGAATAGTGAGCGCAGCTCTGGAGTATAATACAGGATGTAACTCAGGATCAGTACAGGATAAGTAATGTAATGTATGTACACAGTGACTGCACCAGCAGAATAGTGAGCGCAGCTCTGGAGTATAATACAGGATATAACTCAGGATCAGTACAGGATAAGTAATGTAATGTATGTACACAGTGACTGTACCAGCAGAATAGTGAGCGCAGCTCTGGAGTATAATACAGGATGCAACTCAGGATCAGTACAGGATAAGTAATGTAATGTATGTACACAGTGACTGTACCAGCAGAATAGTGAGCGCAGCTCTGGAGTATAATACAGGATGTAACTCAGGATCAGTACAGGATAAGTAATGCAATGTATGTACACAGTGACTGCACCAGCAGAATAGTGAGCGCAGCTCTGGAGTATAATACAGGATAAGTAATGTAATGTATGTACACAGTGACTGTACCAGCAGAATAGCGAGCGCAGCTCTGGAGTATAATACAGGATGTAACTCAGGATCAGTAAAGGATAAGTAATGTAATGTATGTACACAGTGACTGCACCAGCAGAATAGTGAGCGCAGCTCTGGAGTATAATACAGGATGTAACTCAGGATCAGTACAGGATAAGTAATGTAATGTATGTACACAGTGACTGTACCAGCAGAATAGTGAGCGCAGCTCTGGAGTATAATACAGGATGTAACTCAGGATCAGTACAGGATAAGTAATGTAATGTATGTACACAGTGACTGTACCAGCAGAATAGTGAGCGCAGCTCTGGAGTATAATACAGGATGTAACTCAGGATCAGTACAGGATAAGTAATGTAATGTATGTACACAGTGACTGCACCAGCAGAATAGTGAGCGCAGCTCTGGAGTATAATACAGGATATAACTCAGGATCAGTACAGGATAAGTAATGTAATGTATGTGCACAGTGACTGTACCAGCAGAATAGCGAGTGCAGCTCTGGAGTATAATACAGGATGTAACTCAGGATCAGTACAGGATAAGTAATGTAATGTATGTACACAGTGACTGCACCAGCAGAATAGTGAGCGCAGCTCTGGAGTATAATACAGGATAAGTAATGTAATGTATGTACACAGTGACTGTACCAGCAGAATAGTGAGCGCAGCTCTGCAGTATAATACAGGATGTAACTCAGGATCAGTACAGGATAAGTAATGTAATGTATGTACACAGTGACTGCACTAGCAGAATAGTGAGCGCAGCTCTGGAGTATAATACAGGATGTAACTCAGGATCAGTACAGGATAAGTAATGTAATGTATGTACACAGTGACTGCACCAGCAGAATAGTGAGCGCAGCTCTGGAGTATAATACAGGATATAACTCAGGATCAGTACAGGATAAGTAATGTAATGTATGTACACAGTGACTGTACCAGCAGAATAGTGAGCGCAGCTCTGGAGTATAATACAGGATGCAACTCAGGATCAGTACAGGATAAGTAATGTAATGTATGTACACAGTGACTGTACCAGCAGAATAGTGAGCGCAGCTCTGGAGTATAATACAGGATGTAACTCAGGATCAGTACAGGATAAGTAATGCATGTACACAGTGACTGCACCAGCAGAATAGTGAGCGCAGCTCTGGAGTATAATACAGGATAAGTAATGTAATGTATGTACACAGTGACTGTACCAGCAGAATAGCGAGCGCAGCTCTGGAGTATAATACAGGATGTAACTCAGGATCAGTACAGGATAAGTAATGTAATGTATGTACACAGTGACTGCACCAGCAGAATAGTGAGCGCAGCTCTGGAGTATAATACAGGATGTAACTCAGGATCAGTACAGGATAAGTAATGTAATGTATGTACACAGTGACTGTACCAGCAGAATAGTGAGCGCAGCTCTGGAGTATAATACAGGATGTAACTCAGGATCAGTACAGGATAAGTAATGTAATGTATGTACACAGTGACTGCACCAGCAGAATAGTGAGTGCAGCTCTGGAGTATAATACAGGATATAACTCAGGATCAGTACAGGATAAGTAATGTAATGTATGTGCACAGTGACTGTACCAGCAGAATAGCGAGTGCAGCTCTGGAGTATAATACAGGATGTAACTCAGGATCAGTACAGGATAAGTAATGTAATGTATGTACACAGTGACTGCACCAGCAGAATAGTGAGCGCAGCTCTGGAGTATAATACAGGATGTAACTCAGGATCAGTACAGGATAAGTAATGTAATGTATGTACACAGTGACTGCACCAGCAGAATAGTGAGCGCAGCTCTGGAGTATAATACAGGATAAGTAATGTAATGTATGTACACAGTGACAGTACCAGCAGAATAGTGAGTGCAGCTCTGGAGTATAATACAGGATGTAACTCAGGATCAGTACAGGATAAGTAATGTAATGTATATACACAGTGACTGTACCAGCAGAATAGTGAGCGAGCTCTGGAGTATAATACAGGATGTAACTCAGGATCAGTACAGGATAAGTAATGTATGTACACAGTGACTGTACCAGCAGAATAGTGAGTGCAGCTCTGGAGTATAATACAGGATGTAACTCAGGATCAGTACAGGATAAGTAATGTAATGTATGTACACAGTGACTGTACCAGCAGAATAGTGAGTGCAGCTCTGGAGTATAATACAGGATGTAACTCAGGATCAGTACAGGATAAGTAATGTAATGTATGTACACAGTGACTGCACCAGCAGAATAGTGAGCGCAGCTCTGGAGTATAATACAGGATAAGTAATGTAATGTATGTACACAGTGACAGTACCAGCAGAATAGTGAGTGCAGCTCTGGAGTATAATACAGGATGTAACTCAGGATCAGTACAGGATAAGTAATGTAATGTATGTACACAGTGACTGCACCAGCAGAATAGTGAGTGCAGCTCTGGAGTATAATACAGGATGTAAGCTCAGGTCAGTACAGGATAAGTAATGTAATGTATGTACACAGTGACTGTACCAGCAGAATAGTGAGCGCAGCTCTGGGGTATAATACAGGATGTAACTCAGGATCAGTACAGGATAAGTAATGTAATGTATGTACACAGTGACTGTACCAGCAGAATAGTGAGCACAGCTCTGGAGTATAATACAGGATGTAACTCAGGATCAGTACAGGATAAGTAATGATTTAGCTTTTTATGTAGATTGATAGCCAGCTGAAAGGTATATACAGATATATGTAAACAATTCTATTCACATTGCAGCTGCTGCACAAACCCCTCTTTCTACAATGTATTGTATCAGTCAGAATTCCCGACTCACAGAGCATTGTCTAGATTGGATATATCTGTATCCACTTCTCCCCCATCTAGTATCACGCGGTTGTCCTATGACCATTAGACCTGCAGTAATTCGTGGTGGAATACACAGCTATCAGAGGACCCAGGGAGTACCAAGAAAATCTTCCCCCACCATTATTCCACCAGCCTGACCTGCTGACACCTGATTGGGAGAGTTATTGATTCACGCAACTTGTGCCAAATCCTGCCCCCTACTGGCAAGCGCCACAGGAATCTGGATCAGATCCATCTGACCAGGCCATGTTTCTCTACTGCTCCATGATACAATTTTTCTCTTTTGCCCCTTGGACTTTTTTATTTCTGTTTCCCAGGGTCGCGACTTGATGGATGTCTTTCCTTAAACCATTCTTGGTATACCCTTCACACCACAAAAAACCCCACAAGATGGCGGTGTATGAAATCCTGGCCCTGGCTATTCTAGCACCCCTGCCTCAAAGTCGCTCCAATCCCTGGATTCTTGTACCTACAGTGGGGAAAAAAAGTATTTAGTCAGACACCAATTGTGCAAATTCTCCCACTTATAAAGATGAGAACTTTTGTTATTGACCAAATACTTATTTTCCACCATAATTTGCAAATAAATTCTTAAAAAATGAGACAATGTGATTTTCTGGATTAGTTTTCTCATTTTGTCTCTCATAGTTGAGGTCTACCTATGATGACAATTACAGGCCGGCCTCATCTTTATAAGTGGGAGAACTTGCACAATTGGTGGCTGACTAAATACTTTTTTCCCCACTGTAAAGTGGATTCACACTGAAACTGATCCACAGAATTTATACAGTACTCTGATATCACGGGCCATTCGTGAAAGGGCAGTGTCTCTAATAAAGTGGCCTGTCAGTGTATGTACAGGTCTGCTTCCTTTGCAATAACAGGGTCTGACAGCAAGGCAGAGAACACACAAACCCCAATATTGTGTGGGGCAGCTCCTGGGGTGCGCTCCGTCCCGCCATATTACTACATATGCTATGACATACACCTATCACTTCCTGTTCTGTATTCACAGAGTGATCCGGGCTCAGTCGGGGATAATTAGACGCTCCGCCATATGGTTTATTTCAGCCTCATTTACTGACAGCCGCCCTGCTGCAAACATTACATTTATTGTAACCTAAATACTATGTACAGTTATATACTGTATACAAAGGATGACGTATACTACACCATACAGTATACAGAGGAGGACGTACACTACGCCGTATACAGAGGAGGACGTACACTACACCGTATACAGAGGAGGACGTACACTACACCGTATACAGAGGAGGACGTACACTACACCGTATACAGAGGAGGACGTACACTACACCGTATACAGAGGAGGACGTACACTACACCGTATACAGAGGAGGACGTACACTACACCGTATACAGAGGAGGACGTACACTATACCATATACAGAGGAGGACGTACACTACACCATATACAGAGGAGGACGTACACTACACAGTATACAGAGGAGGACGTACACTACGCCGTATACAGAGGAGGACGTACACTACACCGTATACAGAGGAGGCGTACACTACACCGTATACAGAGGAGGACGTACACTACACCGTATACAGAGGAGGACGTACACTACACCGTATACAGAGGACGTACACTACACCATACAGTATACAGAGGAGGACGTACACTACACCATATACAGAGGAGGACGTACACTACACCGTATACAGAGGAGGACGCACACTGCACCATATACAGAGGAGGACGTACACTACACCGTATACAGAGGAGGACGTACACTACACCATATACAGAGGAGGACGTACACTACACCGTATACAGAGGAGGACGTACACTACACCGTATACAGAGGAGGACGTACACTACACCGTATACAGAGGAGGACGTACACTACACCGTATACAGAGGAGGACGTACACTACGCCGTATACAGAGGAGGACGTACACTACACCGTATACAGAGGAGGACGTACACTCCCGTTCGGGCGCCCCCCGTTCGGGGCGCCTACCCATATACAGAGGAGGACGTACACTACACCGTATACAGAGGAGGACGACACTGCACCATATACAGAGGAGGACGTACACTACACCATACAGTATACAGAGGAGGACGTACACTACACCATATACAGAGGAGGACGTACACTACACCGTATACAGAGGAGGACGTACACTACACCGTATACAGAGGAGGACGTACACTACACCGTATACAGAGGAGGACGTACACTACACCATATACAGAGGAGGACGTACACTACCCGTATACAGAGGAGGACGTACACTACACCGTATACAGAGGAGGACGTACACTACACCGTATACAGAGGAGGACGTACACTACACCTACAGTATACAGAGGAGGCGTCACTCGCCGTTCGGGCGTCCTACCCTATACAGAGGAGGACGTACACTACACCGTATACAGAGGAGGACGTACACTACACCGTATACAGAGGACGTACACTACACCATACAGTATACAGAGGAGGACGTACACTACACCATATACAGAGGAGGACGTACACTACACCAACAGTATACAGAGGAGGACGTACACTGCACCATATACAGAGGAGGACGTACACTACACCATATCAGAGGAGGACGTACACTACACCGTATCAGAGGAGGACGCACACTGCACCATATACAGAGGAGGACGTACACTACACCGTATACAGAGGAGGACGTACACTACACCATATACAGAGGAGGACGTACACTACACCACAGTATACAGAGGAGGACGTACACTACACCATATACAGAGGAGGACGTACACTACACCGTATACAGAGGAGGACGTACACTACACCGTATACAGAGGAGGACGTACACTACACCGTATACAGAGGAGGACGTACACTACACCATATACAGAGGAGGACGTACACTACACCGTATACAGAGGAGGACGTACACTACACCGTATACAGAGGAGGACGTACACTACACAGTATACAGAGGAGGACGTACACTACACCGTATACAGAGGAGGACGTACACTACACCGTATACAGAGGAGGACGTACACTACACCGTATACAGAGGAGGACGTACACTACACCATATACAGAGGAGGACGTACACTACACCGTATACAGAGGAGGACGTACACTACACCGTATACAGAGGACGTACACTACACCATATACAGAGGAGGACGTACACTACACCGTATACAGAGGAGGACGTACACTACACCGTATACAGAGGAGGACGTACACTACACCGTATACAGAGGAGGACGTACACTACACCGTATACAGAGGAGGACGTACACTACACCATACAGTATACAGAGGAGGACGTACACTACGCCGTATACAGAGGAGGACGTACACTACACCGTATACAGAGGAGGACGTACACTACACCGTATACAGAGGAGGACGTACACTACACCGTATACAGAGGAGGACGTACACTACACCGTATACAGAGGAGGACGTACACTACACCGTATACAGAGGAGGACGTACACTACACCGTATACAGAGGAGGACGTACACTACACCGTATACAGAGGCGTACACTACACCATACAGTATACAGAGGAGGACGTACACTACACCGTATACAGAGGAGGACGTACACTACACCGTATACAGAGGAGGACGTACACTATACCATATACAGAGGAGGACGTACACTACACCGTATACAGAGGAGGACGTACACTACACCGTATACAGAGGAGGACGTACACTACACCATATACAGAGGAGGACGTACACTGCACCATATACAGAGGAGGACGTACACTACACCGTATACAGAGGAGGACGTACACTACGCCATATACAGAGGAGGACGTACACTACGCCATATACAGAGGAGGACGTACACTACACCATATACAGAGGAGGACGTACACTACACCATATACAGAGGAGGACGTACACTACACCGTATACAGAGGAGGACGTACACTACACCGTATACAGAGGAGGACGTACACTACACCATATACAGAGGAGGACGTACACTACACCATATACAGAGGAGGACGTACACTACACCGTATACAGAGGAGGACGTACACTACACCGTATACAGAGGAGGACGTACACTACACCGTATACAGAGGAGGACGTACACTATACCATATACAGAGGAGGACGTACACTACACCGTATACAGAGGAGGACGTACACTACACCGTATACAGAGGAGGACGTACACTACACCATATACAGAGGAGGACGTACACTGCACCATATACAGAGGAGGACGTACACTACACCGTATACAGAGGAGGACGTACACTACGCCATATACAGAGGAGGACGTACACTACGCCATATACAGAGGAGGACGTACACTACACCATATACAGAGGAGGACGTACACTACACCATATACAGAGGAGGACGTACACTACACCGTATACAGAGGAGGACGTACACTACACCGTATACAGAGGAGGACGTACACTACACCGTATACAGAGGAGGACGTACACTACACCATATACAGAGGAGGACGTACACTACACCGTATACAGAGGAGGACGTACACTACACCATATACAGAGGAGGACGTACACTACACCGTATACAGAGGAGGACGTACACTACACCGTATACAGAGGAGGACGTACACTACACCATATACAGAGGAGGACGTACACTACACCGTATACAGAGGAGGACGTACACTACACCGTATACAGAGGAGGACGTACACTACACCGTATACAGAGGAGGACGTACACTACACCATATACAGAGGACGTACACTACACCATACACAGAGGAGGACGTACACTACGCCATATACAGAGGAGGACGTACACTACGCCATATACAGAGGAGGACGTACACTACACCATATACAGAGGAGGACGTACACTACACCATATACAGAGGAGGACGTACACTACACCATATACAGAGGAGGACGTACACTACGCCATATACAGAGGACGTACACTACACCATACACAGAGGAGGACGTACACTACGCCATATACAGAGGAGGACGTACACTACACCGTATACAGAGGAGGACGTACACTACACCGTATACAGAGGAGGACGTACACTACACCGTATACAGAGGAGGACGTACACTACACCGTATACAGAGGAGGACGTACACTGCACCATATACAGAGGAGGACGTACACTGCACCATATACAGAGGAGGACGTACACTACACCGTATACAGAGGAGGACGTACACTACACCATATACAGAGGAGGACGTACACTATCAACGTGTGTCATCTGTGTGTTATCTGTGTCTCCCTCTGTCACCTGTGTCTCCCTCTGTCACCTGTCTCTGTTACCTGTGTCTCCCTCTGTCACCTGTCTCTGTTACCTGTGTCTCCCTCTATTACCTGTGTCTCCCTCTGTTACCTGTGTCTCCCTCTGTTACCTGTGTCTCCCTCTCTTACCTGTGTCTCCCTCTATTACCTGTGTCTCCCTCTCTTACCTGTGTCTCCCTCTGTTACCTGTGTCTCCCTCTCTTACCTGTGTCTCCCTCTCTTACCTGTGTCTCCCTCTGTTACCTGTCTCTGTTACCTGTGTCTCCCTCTGTCACCTGTCTCTGTTACCTGTGTCTCCCTCTCTTACCTGTGTCTCCCTCTCTGGTCGCCCCTGCCCTGCTCGTCTGTGTCCCCTCTGTCACCTGTCTCTGTTACCTGTGTCTCCCTCTGTCCCTGTCTCTGTTACCTGTGTCTCCCTCTATTACCTGTGTCTCCCTCTATTACCTGTGTCTCCCTCTATTACCTGTGTCTCCCTCTCTCGTGCTCCCTCTATTACCTGTGTCTCCCTCTGTTACCTGTGTCTCCCTCTGTTACCTGTGTCTCCCTCTGTTACCTGTGTCTCCCTCTGTTACCTGTGTCTCCCTCTATTACCTGTGTCTCCCTCTCTTACCTGTGTCTCCCTCTATTACCTGTGTCTCCCTCTCTTACCTGTGTCTCCCTCTGTTACCTGTGTCTCCCTGTTACCTGTGTCTCCCTCTGTCACCTGTCTCTCTCTGTTACCTGTGTCTCCCTGTTACCTGTGTCTCCCTCTGTTACCTGTGTCTCCCTCTCTTACCTGTGTCTCCCTCTCTTACCTGTGTCTCCCTGTTACCTGTGTCTCCCTCTGTCACCTGTCTCTCTGTTACCTGTGTCTCCCTCTCTTACCTGTGTCTCCCTCTGTTACCTGTGTCTCCGTTACCTGTGTCTCCCTCTGTCACCTGTCTCTCTCTGTTACCTGTGTCTCCCTCTGTCACCTGTGTCTCTGTTACCTGTGTCTCCCTCTCTTACCTGTGTCTCCCTCTCTTACCTGTGTCTCCCTCTCTTACCTGTATCTCCCTCTGTTACCTGTGACTCCCTCTGTTACCTGTGTCTCCCTCTGTCACCTGTCTCCCTCTGTCACCTGTCTCCCTCTGTTACCTGTGTCTCCCTCTGTCACCTGTGTCTCTCTGTTATCTGGGTCTCCCTCTGTTACCTGTGTCTCCCTCTGTCACCTGTCTCCCTCTGTCACCTGTGTCTCCCTCTGTCACCTTTGTCTCCCTGTGTCACCTGTCTCTACGTTACCCGTGTCTCTCTGTTACCTGTCTCTATTATCTGTGTCTCTCTACTACCCACCCGTCTCTCTCTATTACCTGTTGTCTTTCCACTCTCTCCACCTCTCCTGTAGTTGGATTACACGCCTCGCTGCTCACTTCTCCCCGGACATTAATAATTCACTGTCACTTTGCGTGCTGTGTGTGGCTGGTGATTTTGTGACAGAAAACAAGAAAGTGTGACACAATGATAAGGCTGCTGTCTTGTAAAGATCTGATGATATATCTCGCACAGTACAACCTCTCCTGATCGCTCCCTGTAGACTACGCAGTGATGTATAATTTGTGTAATACTCTGTACCTGACCTCATCCGGCGTAACATGGTACTACTTCTGTTAGGAACATTGCAAATGTAGACACGGCACAGTACCACTTCTCTTGTCCTGTATATACGGACAGTGCACAGTACCACTTCTCTTATCCTGTATATATGGACAGTGCACAGTACCACTTCTCTTGTCCTGTATATATGGACAGTGCACAGTACCACTTCTCTTGTCCTGTATATAAGGACAGTGCACAGTACCACTTCTCTTATTCTGTATATATATGGACACTGCACAGTACCACTTCTCTTATCCTGTATATATGGACAGTGCACAGTACCACTTCTCTTATTCTGTATATACGGACAGTGCACAGTACCACTTCTCTTTTCCTGTATATACAGACAGTGCACAGTACCACTTCTCTTGTCCTGTATATACGGACAGTGCACAGTAACACTTCTCTTATCCTGTATATACGGACAGTGCACAGTACCACTTCTCTTATCCTGTATATACAGACAGTGCACAGTACCACTTCTCTTATTCTGTATATATGGACAGTGCACAGTACCACTTCTCTTATCCTGTATATACGGACAGTGCACAGTACCACTTCTCTTATCCTGTATATACGGACAGTGCACAGTACCACTTCTCTTATCCTGTATATACAGCAGTGCCGTCCCTCTCTTTCCGCAGACAGTGCACAGTACCACTTCTCTTGTCCTGTATATATGGATAGTGCACAGTACCACTTCTCTTATCCTGTATATACGGACAGTGCACAGTACCACTTCTCTTATTCTGTATATACGGACAGTGCACAGTACCACTTCTCTTATCCTGTATATATGGACAGTGCACAGTACCACTTCTCTTATTCTGTATATATGGACAGTGCACAGTACCACTTCTCTTATCCTGTATATATGGACAGTGCACAGTACCACTTCTCTTATCCTGTATATATGGACAGTGCACAGTACCACTTCTCTTGTCCTGTATATACGGACAGTGCACAGTACCACTTCTCTTATTCTGTATATATGGACAGTGCACAGTACCACTTCTCTTATCCTGTATATACGGACAGTGCACAGTACCACTTCTCTTGTCCTGTATATATGGACAGTGCACAGTACCACTTCTCTTATTCTGTATATACGGACAGTGCACAGTACCACTTCTCTTATCCTGTATATATGGACAGTGCACAGTACCACTTCTCTTATCCTGTATATACGGACAGTGCACAGTACCACTTCTCTCCTCCTGTATATACGGACAGTGCACAGTACCACTTCTCTCCTCCTGTATATACGGACAATGCACAGTACCACTTCTCTTATCCTGTATATATGGACAGTGCACAGTACCACTTCTCTTGTCCTGTATATATGGACAGTGCACAGTACCACTTCTCTTGTCCTGTATATATGGACAGTGCACAGTACCACTTCTCTCCTCCTGTATATATAGACAGTGCACAGTACCACTTCTCTTATCCTGTATATATGGACAGTGCACAGTACCACTTCTCTTGTCCTGTATATATGGACAGTGCACAGTACCACTTCTCTTATCCTGTATATACGGACAGTGCACAGTACCACTTCTCTTATCCTGTATATACAGACAGTGCACAGTACCACTTCTCTTGTCCTGTATATACGGACAGTGCACAGTACCACTTCTCTTGTCCTGTATATATGGACAGTGCACAGTACCACTTCTCTTATCCTGTATATATGGACAGTGCACAGTACCACTTCTCTTATCCTGTATATACGGACAGTGCACAGTACCACTTCTCTTATACTGTATATATACACAGTACTACTTCCATCCGGTGTGCATGGATAGTAACGTGGTGACTGATCGGATGGTTAATCATGCAGGCACTATATGACGTGCTCTGATGGTTTTCCTCTAATCCTCTATATAATCTAATCCTACAATCTCCTGACACCCTGCACACACATCGCCTCCTCCTCAGAAGTTTCCACTGCGTCCCACCAGTTGTGTCCATACATCTGCAATTTGTTACAATGTTTCAGCCTAGACAATCTTCTAATCACCACAGCAGCACAGAGCTCTCTTCTATCCTGCACTCCATCTGTCTTCTGCAGTCTACATGTTTTCTCGTACATTTCAGGCTGCTTTGTCCTGTTCAGAGAGCAATCATTCAGAAAAGCTGTGTGAGGTCTCCGACAGAGAAGAGGGTGAGGGCTCCGACAGAGAAGAGGGTGAGGGCTCCGACAGAGAAGAGCGTGAGGTCTCCGACAGAGAAGAGGGCGAGGGCTCCGACAGAGAAGAGGGCGAGGTCTCCGACAGAGAAGAGGGCGAGGGCTCCGACAGAGAAGAGGGTGAGGGTTCCGACAGAGAAGAGGGCGAGGGTTCCGACAGAGAAGAGGGAGAGGGCTCCGACAGAGAAGAGGGCGAGGGCTCCGACAGAGAAGAGGGCGAGGGCTCCGACAGAGAAGAGCGTGAGGTCTCCGACAGAGAAGAGGGTGAGGGCTCCGACAGAGAAGAGGGTGAGGGCTCCGACAGAGAAGAGTGTGAGGGCTCCGACAGAGAAGAGGGCGAGGGCTCCGACAGAGAAGAGGGCGAGGGCTCCGACAGAGAAGAGCTTGAGGGCTCCGACAGAGAAGAGGGTGAGGGCTCCGACAGAGAAGAGCTTGAGGGCTCCGACAGAGAAGAGCTTGAGGGCTCCGACAGAGAAGAGGGTGAGGGCTCCGACAGAGAAGAGGGTGAGGGCTCCGACAGAGAAGAGGGCGAGGGCTCCGACAGAGAAGAGGGCGAGGGCTCCGACAGAGAAGAGCTTGAGGGCTCCGACAGAGAAGAGGGTGAGGGCTCCGACAGAGAAGAGGGTGAGGGGCTCCGACAGAGAAGAGCTTGAGGGCTCCGACAGAGAAGAGGGTGAGGGCTCCGACAGAGAAGAGCTTGAGGGCTCCGACAGAGAAGAGCTTGAGGGCTCCGACAGAGAAGAGGGTGAGGGCTCCGACAGAGAAGAGGGCGAGGGCTCCGACAGAGAAGAGGGCGAGGGCTCCGACAGAGAAGAGGGTGAGGGCTCCGACAGAGAAGAGCTTGAGGGCTCCGACAGAGAAGAGGGTGAGGGCTCCGACAGAGAAGAGGGTGAGGGCTCCGACAGAGAAGAGGGTGAGGGCTCCGACAGAGAAGAGGGTGAGGGCTCCGACAGAGAAGAGGGTGAGGGCTCCGACAGAGAAGAGCTTGAGGGCTCCGACAAAGAAGAGGGTGAGGGCTCCGACAGAGAAGAGGTTGAGGGCTCCGACAGAGAAGAGCTTGAGGGCTCCGACAGAGAAGAGGGTGAGGGCTCCGACAGAGAAGAGGGTGAGGGCTCCGACAGAGAAGAGGGCGAGGGCTCCGACAGAGAAGAGGGTGAGGGCTCCGACAGAGAAGAGGGTGAGGGCTCCGACAGAGAAGAGCGTGAGGGCTCCGACAGAGAAGAGGGTGAGGGCTCCGACAGAGAAGAGCTTGAGGGCTCCGACAGAGAAGAGGGTGAGGGCTCCGACAGAGAAGAGGGTGAGGGCTCCGACAGAGAAGAGGGTGAGGGCTCCGACAGAGAAGAGGGTGAGGGCTCCGACAGAGAAGAGGGCGAGGGCTCCGACAGAGAAGAGGGTGAGGGCTCCGACAGAGAAGAGCTTGAGGGCTCCGACAGAGAAGAGGGCGAGGGCTCCGACAGAGAAGAGGGTGAGGGCTCCGACAGAGAAGAGCTTGAGGGCTCCGACAGAGAAGAGGGTGAGGGCTCCGACAGAGAAGAGGGTGAGGGCTCCGACAGAGAAGAGCTTGAGGGCTCCGACAGAGAAGAGGGTGAGGGCTCCGACAGAGAAGAGCTTGAGGGCTCCGACAGAGAAGAGCTTGAGGGCTCCGACAGAGAAGAGGGTGAGGGCTCCGACAGAGAAGAGGGTGAGGGGCTCCGACAGAGAAGAGGGCGAGGGGCTCCGACAGAGAAGAGGGTGAGGGCTCCGACAGAGAAGAGCTTGAGGGGCTCCGACAGAGAAGAGGGTGAGGGCTCCGACAGAGAAGAGCTTGAGGGCTCCGACAGAGAAGAGGGTGAGGGCTCCGACAGAGAAGAGCTTGAGGGCCGCAGAGAAGGCTTGAGGGCTCCGACAGAGAAGAGCTTGAGGGCTCCGACAGAGAAGAGGGTGAGGGCTCCGACAGAGAAGAGCGTGAGGGCTCCGACAGAGAAGAGGGCGAGGGCTCCGACAGAGAAGAGGGCGAGGGCTCCGACAGAGAAGAGGGTGAGGGCTCCGACAGAGAAGAGCTTGAGGGCTCTGACAGAGAAGAGGGTGAGGGCTTGATGCTGACCCCTTAGGAGAACAGACATGAGGATTAGCTTGCTAGCCCTCTCACAGCTTCTCTCTGAACAGGACAATGCTGCCAGTATTTTCTGGTCATTCACAGGCACTGTAGTGCTAAAGTCGTTGATGGCATCACAAGGTAGCCTGACAGGCCGCAGTTTCCTTGAGGTGACATAGTGCTACTTGTGACCCACGTCTATGGCCTCTCAACAGCTGTCTGTGGATGGGTCTCTCTTTCGTTTGGAGGAGAATTTCTGGCTCGACTTTAATCCCAGATCATGGCGCTAGGTTTAAGAAAAAACAGGCATTGATTTATAGGGTGCTACCATCCACAAAGTGGCGCTAGAGCAAATTCCACTTTTTCCACCAAGGAGGAGTTATCTACATATTCTTTTCCCAGAAACTTTTGCAGGGCATGTATGGTCTAATAAGTCCTTGTACACCGCATCCTTGTATGACTATCTTACATCCAGCCTCTGTGACTCATCAGACACAGGACACAAATGTACCATGTGACCCCCCGAAATGGGAGGGGCTTATAGGACAAGTCCATTTCCAGCCTCTGCCTAGGATTTTAGGGGCTCTTTGAGTGGACCCTTTAACACAGGATGTGAATAGGATTGAAGTTGCATAGGTAAGCCAAGGACAAACTAACCAAAGCAATAAGAGAGTTGTGTCTGTAAGGTGCCGCTGCCTCCCATAAATATACATCCCGTATATCCCTAGAATACGCGTTATGTTCCCTGAGGCAATGTACAATGCTGTGATCTTTATGTAGTGATCTGGGCTCTGCTGAGCGGGATGCTGAGATGGGGGACATTATTTATGTGATGTGCAGATAATCACAGGTGTGTAATATTTCTCACACGGGGTCCTGCTGCAGCGCAGCGCCCGCGGCTCTGGGAAATAACTAATGATTATGTGTTGCTGCTGGATCAGCAGCTTATGGGGGTTATTAGCTGACGTCAGAAGGACCGTACGACCGTGCGTGGAACAAACCCATCGGAAAACCCCCAAGGCTCCACCAGCTTCCAGAAATAGATGCGAAATCTGGGACAAGCAGGGGACGATTTGCTGTGCGTGGCTGGACCTGAGGACATGGCAAAGTAATGAAAACGGCCGGCATGTACTGGGGGACAGCGAGGAATGATGGGGAAACAGGTACCAAAATGTGCAGCGCTCCTCACCAACCTCCTGGACAGGCTGCACAGTGACTACACCAACTCATCCGCAGAGGGAAGGCACAAAGGCTAAAATACAAGACCAAGGATAAATACAGAACTACAACTCCTACCAGCCCCAGTATACACAGTACTACAACTCCTACCAGGCCCAGTATACACAGTACTACAACTCCTACCAGGCCCAGTATACACAGTACTACAACTCCTACCAGGCCCAGTATACACAGTACTACAACTCCTACCAGGCCCAGTATACACAGTACTACAACTCCTACCAGGCCCAGTATACACAGTACTACAACTCCTACCAGGCCCAGTATACACAGTACTACAACTCCTACCAGGCCCAGTAAACACAGTACTACAACTCCTACCAGGCCCAGTATACACAGTACTACAACTCCTACCAGGCCCAGTATACACAGTACTACAACTCCTACCAGGCCCAGTATACACAGTACTACAACTCCTACCAGGCCCAGTATACACAGTACTACAACTCCTACCAGGCCCAGTATACACAGTACTACAACTCCTACCAGGCCCAGTATACACAGTACTACAACTCCTACCAGGCCCAGTATACACAGTACTACAACTCCTACCAGGCCCAGTATACACAGTACTACAACTCCTACCAGGCCCAGTATACACAGTACTACAACTCCTACCCAAACCAGTATACACAAAACTACAACTCCTACCAGACCCAGTATACACAGTACTACAACTCCTACCAGGCCCAGTATACACAGTACTACAACTCCTACCAGGCCCAGTATACACAGTACTACAACTCCTACCAGGCCCAGTATACACAGTACTACAACTCCTACCAGGCCCAGTATACACAGTACTACAACTCCTACCAGGCCCAGTATACACAGTACTACAACTCCTACCCAAACCAGTATACACAGAACTACAACTCCTACCAGGCCCAGTATACACAGTACTACAACTCCTACCAGATCCAGTATACACAGTACTACAACTCCTAGCAGACCCAGTATACACAGTACTACAACTCCTACCAGGTCCAGTATACACAGTATTACAACTCCCACCAGACCCAGTATACACAGTACTACAACTCCTACCAGGCCCAGTATACACAGTACTACAACTCCTACCCAAACCAGTATACACAGAACTACAACTCCTACCAGGCCCAGTATACACAGTACTACAACTCCTACCAGGTCCAGTATACACAGTACTACAACTCCTAGCAGACCCAGTATACACAGTACTACAACTCCTACCAGGTCCAGTATACACAGTATTACAACTCCCACCAGACCCAGTATACACAGTATTACAACTCCTACCAGGCCCAGTATACACAGTATTACAACTCCCACCAGACCCAGTATACACAGTACAACAACCCCCACCAGACCCAGTATACACAGTACTACAACTCCCAGCAGGCTACATGTTAGGATAGATTTCCTATGTGTCTCAGTGACGGTGGCTTCATCCAGTGATTAATGGGGACATTCTCATCAGTGAAGACACCGAGATGGATGATGTGCAGTCAGTGATCCCCGTCCTCTACATGTCACCCTATAAATCAGCAGCCACAAGGATCAGTGACAGGGACAGGACAATCATCACATGGCCGACACCCAGGGACCAGAAACTACACCTTCAGCAATGCAAGACCTCTGTGATGGGGTAGCAGGATGAAAAACAGGCACCCTAAAGACACTCGGGGTACAGGATAATGACAGGCTGACACTGGGGGTACGGGACAATGACAGGCTGACACTGGGGGTACAGGATAATGACAGGCTGACACTTGGGGTACAGGATAATGACAGGCTGACACTTGGGGTACAGGATAATGACAGGCTGACACTGGGGGTACAGGATAATGACAGGCTGACACTCGGGGTACAGGATAATGACAGGCTGACACTTGGGGTACAGGATAATGACAGGCTGACACTGGGGGTACGGGACAATGACAGGCTGACACTGGGGGTACAGGATAATGACAGGCTGACACTCGGGGTACAGGATAATGACAGGCTGACACTGGGGGTACGGGACAATGACAGGCTGACACTGGGGGTACAGGATAGTGACAGGCTGACACTCGGGGTATAGGATAGTGACAGGCTGACACTCGGGGTACAGGATAATGACGGTCCCGGGTACAGGATGATGACAGGCTGACACTGGGGGTACAGGATGATGACAGGCTGACACTGGGGGTACAGGATAATGACAGGCTGACACTGGGGGTACAGGATAATGACAGGCTGACACTCGGGGTACAGGATAATGACAGGCTGACACTGGGGGTACAGGATAATGACAGGCTGACACTGGGGGTACAAGATAATGACAGGCTGATATTGGGGGTACAGGATAATGACAGGCTGACACTTGGGGTACAGGATAATGACAGGCTGATACTTGTGGTACAGGAT